>JAODAL010016953.1:0-79181 GCA_025379985.1 Phyllomedusa bahiana
TTAAACCAAAGTCTGAGTCACAAAAAGACACTTTCCCTTTACCCGCCTAGAGAGGGGCAGTCCCCCCAGCAGCAGCAGCAGCATGACATGGAGCATTCCCTGAACCAACAGGTTGTGGCATACTTGGACAGCACTCCTGCACCCCAGTTAGAAGATCCGCTGGACTACTGGGCAGCCAAACTGGATGTGTGGCCGCAACTTGCCGAGTTTGCAGTGGAGAAGCTGTCCTGCCCGGCCAGTAGTGTGGCATCAGAGCGGGTGTTCAGTGCGGCGGGGGCCATCGTTACCCCAAGGAGAACCCGCTTGTCCACGGGAAATGTTGAACGACTGACCTTTGTCAAGATGAATCAGGCGTGGATCGGCCAGGATTTCCACACACCATGCCTTAGGCGTCAGTCTGGGTTCAAACTACCTGCCTCAGCCACTATTCTGATGCCGCCACCCGCCTGATGCCACACATCTGCTGATAGTTTCTCCATCTGCCTACCACCGTCTTTACCAGGGACTGGTATTGCCACCCACCTCAACACTCTGTCATTGTGCCACTCTATGTGCTCATGCTGCTGCTGCTGTTGCTGTTGCCTGACATCCACAGTGTCATTGTGCCTCTCTGCGGCCTGGTACTTTTTTGCCACCTCCAGAATGTCATTGTGCCACTCTCTGACCTCATGCTGTTGCTCCTGTCATCACCTCCACTCTCTGTCATTGTGCCACTGCCTGACCTCATGCTGCAGCCGCCGTGACCTCCGCTCTCAGTCATTGTGCCGCTCTGTGGCCTAATACTATTTTGCCACCTGCAGAATGTCATTGTGCCACTCTCTGACCTCATGCTGTTGCTCCTGTCATCACCTCCACTCTCTGTCATTGTGCCACTGCCTGACCTCATGCTGCTGCCGCCGTGACCTCCGCTCTCAGTCATTGTGCCGCTCTGTGGCCTAATACTATTTTGCCACCTGCATAATGTCATTGTGCCACTCTCTGACCTCATGCTGTTGCTCCTGTCATCACCTCCACTCTCTGTCATTGTGCCACTGCCTGACCTCAAAGCTGCTGCCCCCCGTGACCTCCGCTCTCAGTCATTGTGCCGCTCTGTGGCCTAATACTATTTTGCCACCTGCAGAATGTCATTGTGCCACTCTCTGACCTCATGCTGTTGCTCCTGTCATCACCTCCACTCTCTGTCATTGTGCCACTGCCTGACCTCATGCTGCTGCCGTGGCTGCTGCCGTGCCCTCCACACTGTGGCCTACTCCTGTTTTTGCCACCTCCAGAATTTGTCATTGTGCCACTGTCTGACCTCATACTGCTGCCGCCCGTGACCCTCCACACTTTTAATCATTTGTTTCCACTCTGTGGCCTAATACTGTTTTGCCTACCTCCAAATGTCCATTGTGCCACTGTCTGACCTCATACTGCTGCCGCCGTGACCTCCACACTGTGTGATTGTGCCACTCTGTGCCCTAATACTGTTTTGCCGCCTCCATAATGTCATTGTGCCACTGTCTGACCTCATACTGCTGCCGCCGTGACCTCCACACTGTATCATTGTGTGCCACTGTCTGACCTCATACTGCTGCCGCCGTGACCTCCACACTGTATCATTGTGCCACTCTGTGGCCTAATACTGTTTTGCCGCCTCCATAATGTCATTGTGCCACTGTCTGACCTCATACTGCTGCCGCCGTGACCTCCACACTGTATCATTGTGCCACTCTGTGGCCTAATACTGTATTTCCTCCTCCAGAATTGGTATTTGAAGTGCCACTGCCTGACCCTCATGCCTTGCTGGGGCTGCCCCCCGCCCGCCGTCACCTCCGACACTCTATCACTAATGTTGCCACCTGAGCTTCTCAGCTTGTTTTTTTCCAGACTTTCGCTAGCAGACTTATCCCAAGGCTACATTCCCGCTTGAGAGTTTTTTGGTCTGTTTTGCCCTCTTAAGTGCCCAGGGAATTTTATAGTGCAGCGATTCTAAGAGCGTCGGCATCATGTGCTGTGTCACACTAAAACACAACATTGTATGAAAGACCAAACAAGCGCCCATCTGCATATATTAAGCATGGCAACAACGTTTCTACAGCACCCTGCAGGCTCTGGGCAGCCTTGGCAATAAGCTGTTTTTTAACGTGATTCGTGCCGAATAATTCGTACCGAGAACGAATATTTAGTCGGAAAATTCGGCGAATTGACCGAACCCGAATTTTGATAAATACGGCACATCTCTAATTCATTAGCATAAATCTATAAAGCCTCAGCATAAAATGGCAGTTTGTGAGAGTAATATAAATTAAGATCCCTGTCCCTATATGGCTATGTTGGATTGCTTTGTCCAGTTTATTGTCAGTTTTGTCAGACTATCTTCTTTATTTGCATCCTTTATCTTGTCTTAGTCTTGTTTGGCCTAGTTTTGGACTTTTTATTTTAATATAGATTTAGCGTTTGTCTAGGTTCTGTTGGGTCCTAGATTCTAAAGCCAGCTGTATTAGGGTCAGTTTGTAGCTTGTGGACATATTTCAGGTGTAAGTGATTCATCAGAGATAGAGGTCTCAGTGTTATGGGTAGTCATAGGAGCTTTTTGAGGGACAAGGGACAGTTATCTCTATTACTTCTACATTCCTGGATGCACACATTTGAATCTGCACCAAACCTTGCATTTGTCTTCATCTGTCAGTAATGTGTTGCAGATAGGTGACCAGACATGGGCTTGGCAAGTGACTCCCTTGTGGTAAAGGTAGAAGATCAGACAGGAGCTTGGCAAGTGACCTCCATGTGGTGCAGTAGGTGTTTGTGGATGTCAGGCCTACTTGTGCAGGCTTGCTGAGATGTTAGTGAATCAGCACTTGGAATTCAACTACACAGACTTCTCAGCTTGGATCTTTTGTCGGTGGCTGTGCGAGAGACAAGCTCCTCTGGACGTTTAGCCAAACTTTCCGAACAAATGTTCCACTGCAGGCTAACAATGACGATATATGATAACTGTAGCGCTAGTATCCAAAAGGTCGTGTGATACAGCTACAGCGTTTCAATCTCCTCACAGTAACAACTTTTAGCACACTTGAGCCTCTTTAACAGGTTACATTTCTGTCTTACACACTTCAGCTCCAATTATGTGACTGGGCTAATCTTACAGTCACTGCAGCTTTACTGGGCAATTGACGCATTCTATTGCCGTCATGGCCCACATCTCCCTGTAGCCCAAACAACCGCTAAGCCACAGCATGTGTCATATTTCTGACCTTTCTTCTCTCTCACTTCATCCCTGAGACAGTTTTCCATTCTGTCTTTAACAATTCACTGTGCTGTTCCTTTAAGCAGAGTGACAGTTATACAGTTACATGTGGTACACCATGTTGGCCTAAAACCAATTGATGACACCCATGCTATTTTGATTGATTGTGTTGCCCAGTATATTCTAAGTGCCTAATACAAAATATTGACATCCCTTGTTCCCTATACTCTGACAGCCATAGCACCTCACGATCATGTTGCAAGGGCACTCTGGGTGACAGAAGTGGGGAGTTGCCAAGTGTGCAGTGTCAACCTGAGATAGTAATGACTGTGGTGAATACCCTCTCGTTCCTTGCTGTGCCACTGTTCCTACCTTCAGTGCATTCCATCCACTTCAGCCTCTGACTTCTTCCTTCTTCTATGTTCACTATTTACTTTCCTTAGTCAACTTACAACATCTGATTCTACAGTGAAACTTAAAAGTCAGGCTCATAAATCACTGAACCATCTGTTGTCTCTTTATTCTCTTGCTATTAGCTGCAGGGGATCTTTTCCCTAGCCCTGGTCAACCTTCATTAAATGCCAAATCCAACTTTTTACACTCCAAACAAAGACACCTGCAAATATAATTGACATTCGATGTGTATCTCTTTTAAAAGAGTATTTTCACCACAATGATTTGCTTTAAAGGGGTGTTCCGGGATCTAAGAATGCTCACTGGACTGTCGGCGTATGATAAAGAATAGTAGATTAGACTCATACTTTCCTCCCAGACGCTCCTGGTCAGTTCTGATGGCGGATCCATTCATCCAGGAAGTAGCATTGAACTTCATTGTTCATGTGACATGTGCAGCCAATCACAGGCCACAACTTCACTTGCCCTTGACCTGTGATTGGCTACATGTATCAGATGACCAATATCCGTTCATTCGCTGATGTGAATGAAACGGCTGCTGGGACTGAACGGGATGGTCCGGGATTAGTCTTATTTTTCATTCTTTATCATGCCCTGACAGATCAATGAGCATTCTTAGATCACAGAACACCCCTTTAACCCCTTCCTGACGGACGTCATAATAATTAGGCTCAAAATTTTTTTTGCACTTTGCCTTCTGAAATGTCATAACTTGTTTTAATTTTTACCACTACATAGACATATGAGGCTTTTTATTTTTGAGGACAAGTTGTAACTTTCTAAAAGAGTTATTTATATTACTATAGATGGGTTTTATAATCTTGGGAACAGCAATAAAAAATTCTAGTGGGCAAAATGTGAAAAAAAAATGAACGGAGTATTTTATCTCTTCGTTAAAAAATAGAATGTATTATCGTATTCTACAGGTATGTTTACTCATCCATCAAAACCAAAATGTAAGGTTCCGTTTAAGTTTGGTACCGTAAAAAAATTTCCAAACATTTTCTATTCTGAAATTTTGTGCTGCGTGCGCCATTTTGTGCGACCAATAACTTTTTTGTCCACTCACACCTATGGACGTCAGTTAGTGGCGGCATTTTTTTTGCGGCATAAATGTGTACATTTTAAATGCATAGAGTCACTATGAAATTGAAGCGACTTTTTTGATAACTTACTTTTTATCCAATTTTTATGTGACATGAAATGACCAAAAAAAAAACGCAATTTTGGCGTTGGAATTTTTTTTCTTCTACAGTTTTCAGTGTTACGGGATAAATATATTATACTTTTATAGGATCGGAGATCCTTTTTCGGAGTCGGCGATACCAATATGTGTAACTTTTTTATTATTTTATTGCTTTTATTTTGTAAAATGAGAAAATGAGTGATTCGAAACTTTTAATATTTATTGTGGTACTTTAAACTTTATATTTAATTTATTTTTTATTTTACTTTACCATTTAAGTCCCCCCTATGGTGATTGAACCACTAGGGGGCGCGATCGTTAAACAGCCTAATGCATTGCATAGGCAATACATTAGGGTGTACAAAGATGGCGGTTTCCCCACTTCCTGTCTGCGGACGGAAGTAGGGCAAACAGGAACATGGCAGCGATGCCATGTTAGCCCATCGGGACTCAGCGATCTTATCGTTGATGTCCCGATCGGCGCAGAAAAATGTGCCAGCGGGCACCGCTTTTCAGTCATCCGCAACGCCGCGCATGCTGTGCCGGCGGCAACTGATGGGTAAAACAAGCACGCGGGCGACGCCTGCCCACCTGCGTTGAACACCGCCGGGTGTTAGCTGCAATTATGCGCTAACACCGGCGGACGTGAAGGGGATCACGCCACGATCCCGTTTCAAAGCCTCTACCGGCAGCTATGACGTACTCATGTCATATGTCGGTAAGGGGTTAAACATGTAGGCAATAGAAATTATTACCTAATACATTGCTGTTCTGATATTGGTTCCTTTTAGAGTTAGAGCAGTTCTTATCTCCTGCTTGTGTACACAAGTTTATTTAGTTACTGAAATCTATCTCTGCTGACATTGCTCCAGCTGCCCTGACCAACCATGGTTAGGTCACCCCCTACTGGGTTTTATCAGCAGCACAGGAGCTTGGTTATCTATGCTACTGACAAAACTTTAAACAATTTTAGATTTGCTGTAGCCGTCCTTCCTCCTGTTTAAACTCTTCCCATCACCAATGTCCCTCCCCTTTTTGATAGATATAGCTAGGAATAGCAGAGTATTATGTCAAGTCACTTTTAGAACCCCGCTCACCACCTGAACAAGAAGTAGGAGTCTAAAGCTGCCTTAAAGAATAGTGTTGATCAAACGGTTTGAGAAAAGTTAAGCTCGAGCCGAACTTCACGATTTTTTAGAATTCAAGCCAAACCGAGCATTTTACTGTTCATTCAAGTAAATGTTCGAGTTCTACAATCTATTTTAATAGTTTTCATGAATGAAAATTGGCATAATCGTGGCAGTTTTTAGGTGCATTAAATCAGTGTAAAGTGCGGCAGAAAGTACGATCCTCTCATCTGGCGTCAGGTATACCTTACATAGTAAACATAATGCTACATTGGTAGCATATGTAATGCGCCTATCGAGGCGCATAGTGGCAAATGCGAGTGAATAACCAGCGTCCTAAGGTTCACCCAGTAGCGGGCATGCACAGTGGGGACCAAGCATACTGTACCGAAGTTAAAACATATGGTGCCTTTAATTTCAATCAACATTTTTAAAAACTTTTACAAGTTATAGTGGCGGTTAAAAGTTCGTGCTTCACAACAGACGCAACCACCCGACGGGATATGGCACTAGACTCCAAGAACCGACCGACGCGTTTCGATGTAAAATCTTAGTCCTGGTCTGTGTTTGATATGTCCCCACTGTGCATGCCCGCTACAGGGCGAACCTTAGGACGCTGGTTATTCACTCGCATTTGCCATTGTTGTAGCCGTAGGAGTATCCGGCTTACCGTGCGTCCATTCCAAACATTGCTACAAAGCGAGGAAACAGGCAATTACGAGCGGGAATGCTCTCTAATATTATTGTGACTGTGTATACTCCTTTGTCCGTGCTGTACCATTACGCCTGAACTATCCTACTTCGTATTGTTTACTTATGTCTTTGAAGCCAAATCAATTGATATAATGGAGACAACCAGGGCCATTAAAGCAGCGTCTCTATTCAACAACGTTATTGACGCAACCACCACGGGTGCACCTATTGATCTAAAAAGGGATTTTCTAAAATTGTATCCTTAAAAAGAAAAGAAATGAAGATATGGTGGGACCAAACCACGCTATCGACATATGCTACGAAACAGATGATACCAAGAGGCTTACGAATCCGCAAAACAGCAACATCAGCATTTACAGAGGATTTCACTAAAGCCTGGCAAGATATCCTGACAGAATGTTCTTTGAAATCGATCAATCTTATAATTGCATATGAATTCAAAATTGAAAAAGGATATCAATGAAATTGAACAAAATTTACTGCCTTTTCAAGATATACCTGAATATACTGACTGTCACCAAGTCATGATTACTAATATAGAGAAATTAGAAAACATAATCATGAAGTCTAAAAAGCATAAATTTGATAGCGATATCATGGACTATGAAAAAGGAGAAGTCTACACGTGGCGGGGTCTGATCATCACAACACTCGTTTCTAATACCTTAAAACAACAAGACATAATATACATGGAGAAAGAGAAAGACATATTTGCTTCTCAGATGTAGAAGCAACAATGGATCAATTGTCCTCTTCAACCTTAGATGGATATCTAAATCATTCCAATACAAGCAATGCAAGACAGGTGGTTACCAATACTAGGATGAATACACGATCTCATCAGGACAATACTCTACCTTTTTTAGAAGGCCAAGAAGAGCGGGCCGTAAACACAGGAAGAGGTCGAGGCAATTACAACCGCCGCAGGAGGAAAAGCCGGTTTTGAATCTTTCGCCGCATAACCTCTCTCAAAGGGACATTGATATCCTCTCAAGAGGTTTAAATTTTGCACCTATAAAATGATTTGATTTATTTGATACGGTAATTGATGTTAATCGTCTAGCAAGATCTTTGACAGTTAAAAATCATTTTTATAATGATAATTTTCCACATAGTACACAGCAAGTATTGGAAGATGAGAGCCCTTTGAGATCTGGTGATATCCAAATAGGGGAGAGGGTAGAGGTACCAAGTTTTCGTGAATTAGTGGCTATAACAGAGTTAACAACATTAGTGGCGGAGGATAGTAAGGTGACCATTGACCCAGAAAACTTTGTTGTAGCTAAAGTACTCTTACTTTTAACCCCGAGCATAACTCTCCAGAATGCATGACGTGTTCCAAGAATTGGTGAGAACAAGATATTAACCAAACAGGCAGTATCTAGTTCAAAAAACGGCTAAACAACCCCAAAAAAAAACAGACCATGAAGGAAGCCAAAAGCTTAAATCAACTTAGGGAGGAACAACTATATTACAGTTAAAATGGCTGACATAGGGGCTGTTGTAGTGCTTGATTTTGGGTATTTATAAAAAATTAAATCTTTGACATGTTTAGAGAACCACATCCACAATCGTCATTTATTGGAAGATACAACTATCTTTTCAAACAGCTTTTAAGACATTAGTTATAATAGGGTGTGCATATGGGGATCTTTACAACCAAAATGGGCTTGAGAATTATTTCTAGATTTCCCTAAGATCCCCTAAGTACACTCCATGCCTAAAGTAACACAAGACAAATTTCCTCCCCCCTTAAGACCTATTGTAAGCGTAATAGGCTCAACATGAAAAGATGGGGCATTTTTTTACGCTTCTTCAGCCATAATCCCATAAATTTACAGTTTTTAAAGACACCAAGCAGAAATGAAAATTTTGGAACACATTTCTTGCAAAGAATTACAAATGCTCCCCATGTAATTTTTGTGCCTTGTACCCTCAGCCACTAATCTGACATTATTGGCTTTACAAAGCTTTCTTCTCAAATACAGTAACTACAGTCCTGCTCTGTGTGAATTTCTGGTAATGGCAGTAGAATTTTTACTTAAACATAATTATTTTTCCTTTCAATAAAAAAAAATTTTTTACAAATTAAGGGGAGCCTCAATGGGGCAACATTTCCCCCCTTTCGAATACTTTATGGGATGGTGGGGGGGAACTTACTTATGTCTGAAAAAAAAATTTTTGCCTCCCAATCAGGGGGTATGGAATTTATTGATGACCCCTCCCGATAGGAGGGCCCCATGGAAAACCCCTTTTTATAGTAAATTAATGCCCCAAACCCCCTTAAACCCGAAATTCCACACACATGAATCCAGTGGAAGTTAATTTTTGGATGTTACATGGTAGCTTCATTTTAAGTCAAACCTTACATTAAACCCATTCTTTAATTCAGTATTGATGCTGCCTCTTTTCACCCTGATCATGTAAAAAATAACCACATAATTTATTTGCTAAAAAAAATTGTGATGACATGCAGGGAATACTACCAACAACTTCAATTATCAAATAAACGTAAACAACGGGGTTATACAGAAGATATGCTTATATACAGTCGTAAAAAAGTAGCCAATATCCCTAGAAATACTTTGATTGAGGAGAATTCACATAAAACGCATAATAGAAAAAGATCAACATTTGGGGGCATAACTTTTAGCACCATTTATTCCCCACAATTTCACAACATTAAAGCCATCATTAAACACTTTTCCCCAATTCTTATGCACATCCACGTTAAAGAAATAGGGGGGGACGGGGTATAGGTTTGCCCAAAAAAAAAAAAATTTGGGAGTAAATTTTTTCTCCCAGTTATATGTCAGTAAAAAACAAAATCTAAGACTGGTTAAAAACAAAGGCTTATTTTAAATTGGAATTCTAAATTTACGGCTGCACTATATACATACAAGACAGCTTACAATTTTTTTTATGGCAAAAAAATAGAATTTCCCCAAAACATTAATTGTAAACAAAAAAGCATTTTTCTTATTTGGTGTGACGCTTGCCCAAATTCAAAAATTGGTGCACAACTACACCTAAGGGGTTTCATACATGACATTGTCAATGCCAAAAAGGATACATGGCGACATGGTATGTCTTCAGTATCACGTCACTTTATTGAAATACATGCAGGAAACACTAGCACCTTTCACTTTTTGGGGATACAGACGGTTTTCTTGCCGGAGAGAGGTGGCAATATCAAAGACATCACCTAAGAAAGAGGTAAATGGATTTTCTTACAATGAACTAGACAGCCCCATGGTCTGAATATTAAATACAATGTTTTGTTCCATTATTCATATTTGTTCAGGTAGCTTTCTATTTGGAAGATTTATCTAAGATGATACAATGTTTTTCTCTTTTTAGATTCCATGTATGTTATTTCTTTTTAAGAAGTTTGCAACAATTTTAACAACATAATATGTACCCAATTGTAGAAGTGCTCAGGAGACCTTAGAATCCATGTATGCTTGAGGACCTGTGATTATGTCATGTGATCGCTAATTCAATTACACGGCTGCTCTTACATTTTTTAAAGGCATAGTGCAAGGGGAAGCGCATACAAATCATTACTTGTTTATGTAATGTGCCTAAAAGGGCGCATTTGTTTTGGGAGGCACACAGCTTTAAAAATTTTTAGGGGTATTAAACGGTCCTCCCCGGGCGTAAAATTTCCCCTAGTTTTTGGTACTGTTTTGGAGGTTTTACAGCTTCCCCACCTGTTAGATATAAATTTAACCCAAACACTTTCCATTTCTCAACCGAACATTTTACTGTTCACCCATCACTACTAAAGCCGGGCTTGTGAAACAGCCAGGGTGGATACCCATTTCACTGTACGAGTATGTTCACGCGGCATGTCCAATACGTATTGAAAATCTGTCCAAAACTGCCTCCAAAAAAGTGTATTCAATAACGCATTTGAAATACGTATTTAGATACATATTTGATGCATATACAGATATGAACAACCTAGATACACTCCTAAAATATAATAAGTTAATTTTTACCACATAACAATCATAAACTGTACCCCTCTATAAAGTAAGTAATTGGAGGGTCCTTACCACTGCACTGATGTTGGATGAGCACACGGTGGATGGAGTCATCAAAGCTACCTGTGTTCTCTACAACTATATTTGGGATTTTGAAAGTCCTGATATGGAAATGGAGACACAGGTAGGTTTTGGTGAATCTCCATTCCTCCATGCCTCAACCCCATGCAAACTGCTCAGTGGTGTGAGAAACCTCATGGAAGGGGCCCCCCCCCAAAAAGGTGCCATGCCTTGGCAATTTTTATAGCTTCGGTGGGCAGCACTCGTTCCATCGGGAGTGAGGGATCTTCTCCTATTCCTCCTTCAGGGACGAAGCTTGTGTGGATTCCTCAAGAGAAGTCCATTGAAGAAAAACAAAATTTTTCAATTAAATGTTTAAAAATAAAAATTTTTAGGTTTATTCCAAAAGGGGTTTGGTGTATTTTAGTAACTAAGGAGAGCTCTGTTTGCTTCCTACGGGCAACTATGAAAATTATTAAACAAATGATTTGTTAATATCAAAATTGAAGGTTTTTTTTATTTTTAAGTTCTCATTTAACAATTTTTAAAAATTTACCTACCTTCCCACCACCCCAATCAACCCACCATAATTAAATTAACCCGCCTGCCCACCCACTTACCAGAAAAAAAAAAAATTATGTTATTAAAAAATTAAAAATGTACCACCGGATTCTGTACTTCACAAACACACCACACACACACAAAAGTGTCTGAAAAGTGGGTGGGGGCTATTGTTTGGAGGGGTTGGGTAAAAGGGGGAGTGGGAGTTTTTAAAAGGGGGAAACCCCCTTTTAGGGTATGTAAACTTTAGGATAGGTGTGTGGGAGGGCCGGTAATGAGAATGTATTGGGGGGCCGTGGGGGGTAGGTTTGTATGGGGGGGGCGGGGGGTTTTTGGTATTGGGGTGGGAGGGCCGTAGTGAGGGGTAGGATGGTAATTAATTTGAGTAGAAATCGGTGGGGTTCGAACTAGTGAAAGAGAGGATTTTCACTGAGCCAGTTACTCGGGAGACTGATCTGTTCTTAACTGGGGCGGGGGGATTCAGGTGAGTTAACCACATTTTCCGTTTATGGTTTCCAGGGTGGCAGCGCTCTGAAAACCCAGCAAAATAATTATCTAAACTATCATGCACGCCGACTCTCTGTACAAGGGAATGAAAGTTGATTATTTTTTCTACACATTTCTACGACCTTTTCCCAAATTTCCAACGGGGGTAATTTGGGGTTGGATAGGAAAGGGATTTATAAGTAGGGGGTGGGCTCTAGGTGGGGGCAGCAGCATGCCACAACCACATGTGTCCCTCCCCCTTTTATACATAATATAAAACAATATTAGACTTCGAAGGCACATTTCTAGAATTTGCCTTCAAAGTCTGATAGGTTCTTTTTTTTATTATTTATTTATTTATAAGTGTTAAAAAAAATATTAAAGACAAAATTGATAATGATAAAATTTTTAAGGGCAAAAGTACCTCTGGTAGGGAAAACATCATCTTTTAATGTGGCATTGTTACTTTGGGGGGGAGCCCCATTCTGTTGGTCTCTGTTTCCCCACGGGATAAGCTTTCCCGCACCGCCCCCCCCTTTTCCGATTTGTTTTTCAGAAAAAGGGAAAAGAAATACATATATAGTTTTGGTACCGTAAAAAAAATTCAAAACATTTTCTATTTTTGAAATTTTGTGCAACCAAAATTTTTTGAACTAACCCTTGGCGTCTGGGGTGATTTTTTTTCGGGCGAGTGTAATTTTTTATTGCTTTTTTGATCATTTTTATTCCAATTTTTAAGTGATGAAAAATGACTAAAAAAACGTAATTTTGGCGTTTGGAATTTTTTTCCTTCTACGGTGTTCAGCGTACGGGATAAATGATGTTATATTTTTATGAAGGGCTTTGACGGAGTGGGAAAACCCAAAAATTTTTAACTTTTTTATTTTTTATTATTTAAATTTTTAAAATGGGGGAAGGGGGTGATTTAACTTTTTAAAAATTTTTTTTTTTTAAAAACTTTATTTTTTTTTTTTTTACTTTAAAAATTGATCCCCTAGGTTCTTGGCCATGGGGTGCAATTGTTAATACAGTCTACAATTTCAAACAAAAGCATTAACTGTAAAAAATGGCGATTTCCCCTCTTCCTGTCTGTGGCCAGAAGTGAGGCAAACGAGGGCATGGCAGCGTGGGAAAATTTAAAGGGTCTCCGTTGATGGCACGGGATTGGATCACCAGCTACGCTAAATTTAAAGGGAGCCCGACGTTGGTTTTTTGCTGCCCTATAGGGAAGCGGATTAAAAGAAAAGAAGCTGAGCTCTGTGAATATAGAGTTTTTATATTTTGAGCTGAATTTCTTTATTAAAAGCGAGAAAATATGTTACCCCGACCTATACAGTATTGACAGTTTACTTGTAAACATAATATAGGGGAAACTGTCAATACTGTATAGGGGGTAATAAGGACTTTACTGCTCCAAAGATCCCCGTCAAATTTATTTGCTTTTTATCAGAAATCCTGTCTACATAAAAAACCTTATATTCACAGAGTCACTTCTTCCCTGATCACATCCCGCTTTTGATTGGGGGGAAAACCCCCCGCAGGTTTTTTTAATTCCTACATTTAAATTTGAAACAAGTCTTTTATTCCACGTTGTTTTTAAAAATTTACAAGCCCGTCTCTTAATCTAATATCTCCATACTCCACACCTGGCTATTTTTCTCATAAAAAAATTAAACCCAAAATTCAATGGAGGGCCCCCGGGATGGTTTTTTTCCCGTTCTTGATATGGCTTTAGTTAAAATTAAATCCACCAAAAGGAGCCTGAATTATAGCTTAGAAAAATGCGTTTTTTTATACAATAATAGAAAAACGAAAAGGTTTCTCACATAATGCTATATATCAAAAAATGGTATACCTAGAGACAAAAGGGGCAGATTTCCAGAAATGACAGTTGTGTCGCTTACCTCTGGCCTCCTTTTTCCAGCAATGGCCAATTCTTAGTATTGCTTTTCTCTTTTAGCCTTTTAACAGTCCCCGGGCTGAAAAATTTAAAAGAGGGGGTTTAAAATTTAAAATTAGATTAAGCTTGTCTATCTCTTAAGAGACAAAGCTGGCAAATATTAGGGAAGCCGCAGAGACCGCCTGAGCTGAGAACAGAACTGCCCTTGCCATGTTTTTAACATATTCTTTTTATAAGTAATAAATATCAGCACATATACAATACTATAGAGAAATTATAGCAATTTATTTTATTAATTTCCAAACTGTTATGTGACAAGAATAGAAATTTCCAATTATTCCTAAGAGCTGTCCACCTAAAAGGTAAAAGAAATGATGAAAACAAAAACATACAAATCATAGCATTGGAAAGGAGACAGCTAATAAAGGGGTAATGTGATTCATTTACCCAACAGGTATATTTTGTCTAAAGTATTTTGTCCATCTTTTTACCATAAGTTGAACTCTGAAATAAGCAAAGAAACTACAGAGCGACTGTCTACAGATACTACCTCTTATGTGGAAATTGTGCTGATTTTTCACTATGTCTTGCCAATTTGTGTTGGCACCTGAGAAAAGACCTAAAGGGGTTTTCCAGCTGGAAACATTTATCACCTACTGGAGAGATTGATGATAAGTGCTAGATCGGCAGGGGTCTGAACAGTCAGGCATGAGCTCTGATGCTCTATACACACTATGAGAAATACAAACTCTGCCTTATGTGGTCATCTGGCTGAGGGCTACGTTTGTCTGTTCTAGAGATCAGTAGGAGGGAGAGATTTGGTGGATCGGTGATATTGTATATGTTTCTAGCTGAAATAATCCTGAAACCAGTCTTCCTAATTTTTCTCTGCTAAATTGAGTTTTAAAGTTGACAAGTGGTATACTTATAGTGGGTAGATGGTGGAGTCTTGGTAATTATATGGCGCATATTGGAGTGAAAAATCATACCTTTTTCGTTTTTTGGCAGTGTAAAGAGGCTATATTATGAAACTTGTATCACTGCCTGAATACTTTTTGACTCAACAATATATATGTTCCTAATTTTTCTTTGCTGATGTGAAGGATGTTTACAGTGCAATAAATGCACCTAACATATGCATTAATCACAGGTTATGACAGGTCCCTAATATGGGCATCCATGTCAAATAAAATAATAAGGGAACCATTTTTTTCACACTTCTGCTCTGTTAAAGGGGTTTTCTCACTACAATGATTAGATTTTAGCATGTAGGGGCAGGTAATTGAATACTTTTTCTAAATACATTGCTCTGTTGATTTTATTGGGGGGGGTCAGAAGATAGAGAAGATTTTATTTCCTCTTAGATTACACAAATACTGGTTACAAGATCTCTCCCCATCTTTCCCTTCTCTCTTATCTCTCATTGCTCTAAGCTGCCATCAGTCACTTTGTCCATAGTGAGTTACCTCCTGCAGAGTCTTGTCTCTAGTAATAGACTTTGAAAGCTTCTCATTTAGTTAAGTAAACACTCTTTAGAGCAGCCTGAGTATTACACTTTATAAATCATTTGCACTTATGTCAGTGTAACAGGAATCACTTATAGGCCAATCAACCGCCTGAACAGCATGTGTAATTCTAAAGCCGGCTATGGCTCTGTGAAACTTCATGGTGAGAAGATCTCTTCAATGCTAAGCCTTCCATATTGCTGCTCCACACAGAGATTGCTGTAGCCATCCATTTCTCTCCTGAGGCATCCTTCATTCCACCTTCCTCTTCTCCTTAGAGTGCATGCATGCTGGCTATTGCTCTCTTAAAGGGTCAGTGCATGATAATGATTTCCTTACTCCACCATTACTCCATGGCAATAATTAGTCTTCTGACCTGGCTTGCCTGTGACTACTCTCTACTCCGGACCCTCGGCCTGATTAGTCTCTCCTGGTAAAGACCCAGCTTTCCATGACTCTGACTTGTTTACTGTTTTTGTCTTGACATCTTTCTGACTTCTGGCTTTAACTTTGGCCTGTTCCTGAAGACCCTTGTCAGTCCCATCAGTCTATTCTGTGAATGCAACCTAAGGATACGCAGCAGCAAAATCTAGATCCCTGTTCTATGGCGTAAAAGGGCAACGACTTGCTATCCATTAGACTCTGCCAAACTGAGTATCCAGTGCCAAGCGTGACGGTGGAACATGGATCGATTCCAGTCGGTCAATAAATTGCAGAAAAGCAGAGTTCGCGCGATCGGCGCGGGGTGTCAGCTGTATATTACAGCTGACATCCTGCAGCGTCATCCCCGACCCGCGATCACTGGGGGGGGGGGGAGGGGCGGTTAACCCCCATAATCATTGCGACCATCGGGTCGCAATAACTAAGAGAGACGCAGGAGGAGATCGCACGATTGTGCGGCTGCTGTGTGCTGACAGACAGCACGGAGGGAATAGAATGCCTTCCGGGTTGTCTGTGACGTCACGATGCCCGGCGGTGCCCTGTGGGCATGGCCCTGCATCGTGACTGACAGTTACCATAGGAACCAGTACACAGCAACAAGCTGTGCATTGATTCCTATTGAATGAGAGATCTAAAGATCTCTCATTCAAATCCCCTATGGTGAAAATTAAAAAAAAGTGGAAAAAGTAAAAAAAAAAGTAAAAAAAAAGTGAAAAACAAGTAAAACACAAACACGAGAAATAAAATAAAAGACACGTACACCGCCCTTTTCCCCTTTACAAACGCCAATCGCCGCAAAAAAGATCAAAAATAAATAATGTACCCATATTTGGTATCGCCGCATGCGTAACGACCTGCCCTATAAATCTGTCATGTTAATTTACCCGTACGGTGAACCCCTGAAAAAAAAACTAAAAAAACAATCACAGAATTAAGATTTTTGTTCATTCCGCAGCACATAAAATGTAATAAAAGTGATTAAAAACTCCTATAAACTCCAACATTTTACTAATTAAAACAACAGTTCATCCCGCAAAAAAAAGTCCTTACACAGCTCTGTATACGGAAAAATAAAAAAGTAATGGTTCTCAGAAGACAGCGATGCATAAATATTCTTTACACACTAAAAACACATTTTTTTTTTCAACATAAAAAAAACTATATAAATTGGGTATCGCCGTAATCGTATCGACCCACAGAGTAAAGCTAACTTATTACGGATACTGCACAGTGAGCGCTGTTAAAAATAAAAATAAAAAACACTACTAGGATTGGAGTATTTTCTTCACTCTGCCATCCAAAAAACGGATTTAAAACTGATCAAAAAGTCTTGTCCCCCAAAAATGATACCAATAAAAATGTCAACTCATCCCACAAAAAAACAAGCCTCTACTTAGCTCTATACACAGAAAACTAAAAAGTTACAGCTCTACAAAAATGTGTTTTCCTTTTTGAATAAAAGTGTTTTAATTGTATAAAAGCGGAAAAATAAAAAAAATATACAAATTGGGTATTGCTGTAATCGTATCGACTGCTGAGTAAAGCTAGCATGTCATATCTAATGCAGAGTGACACCTATAAAAAATAAAAATAAAAAACACTACCAGGATTGCTGTATTTTGTTCAAAACCCTCACAAAAACCTTAATAAAAAGTGAACAACGTGTTCTATGCGCCCCATAATGGTACCAATAAAAGCATCAATTCACCCCGCAATAAACAAGGCGATACACAGCTCTGCACACAGCAAAATATAAAAGTTATGACTCTCAGAAGAGGGACAACATAAAAACGCAATTTTTTTATAGACCTATTTCTATTGTGTAAAAGTAATAAAACATAAAAAAAGGATATATAAAATTTATACCATTGCAATTGTACCGACCCCCATAGTAAAGTTATCACATCATTTACACTGCACGGCGAACGCTGTAAAATTGAAGCCCAAAAAACAATGGTGGAACTGCGTTTCCCCCCCCCTCCCCATTTTCATGGCCCAATGCTAAAAAAAGATGGAACACCTGTGTGCCCAAAATGCACAATAGATGAGATCCATGAGGGGTGTTGAATCTAAAATGGGACGACTTCTGGAAGGTTTCCCCTGTTCTGCTACTTTGGGGGCTTTGCAAATGCGACATGGCCACACCAAAATCTGCATTCCAAAAGCCAAATAGCGCTCCCTCCCTTGTACACCCTGCCATGCGCCCAAACAGCAGTTTACACCCACTTGTAGGGTATTGCCGAACTTGGAAGAAATTTCTTAACAAAGTTTTGGGGTTCTTTTTTCCAGGATTCCTTGTAAATATGAAACATTTTCAGCTAAAATTGCAGATTATTGAAAAAATTTTTTTTTACATTTTCACAGCCTTATGCAAAAAAAAAATTTGTGGGATCGATATACTCACTACACACCTGTATATATACCTTAAGGGGTGTAGTTTCCAATATGGGGTCGTTTTAGGGGTGTTTATTAAGTTTTAGCACTTCAGGGTGTCCTCATACCTGAAATGGCGCCTAAATAAAATTGCATTGGAAATGAGACCCCAGAGTCCAGTAGGTGCTCCTCCTATTCTGGGGCTTATGGTTGAGCCAAATAATACACTAGGGCCACATATGGGATATTTCTAAAAACGGCAGATCTGGGAGAAATGATATTACATTGCATTTACCTAGTCACATTTACCGTATTCCAGTGAATAATGGATACATTTTGAAAATCTGCAAAAATAGTGAAATTTTGAAATTTCACCTCCACTTTGCTTTTAATTTCTGTGAAATACCTAAAGCGTTATCAAACTTCCTAAACACTGTTGTAAATACTTTAAGGGATCTAGTTTCTTAGAAGGCATCATTTATGGGGGTATCTAACATACAGGCCCCTCAAAGCCATGTCAGAACTGGAATGGTCACTAAAAAAATGTATATTGCAAATTTTCTTGAAAATGTGAGAAATTACTACTAAATTTCTAAGCCCTCTAATGTCATTTTAAAGAACATTTAAAAAATTATGCCAACCTATAGTGGACATATGGTAGATGCTATTATAAACTATTTTGTGGTGAATAATTATCTGTCTTGCACGCAGAAATTTTTGAACTTTCAAAATCATAGATTTTTCAAATTTTTCATGAAATTTTGATATTTTTCACAAAAAAACAAGGATTGTATGGATACAATTTTCTTACTAATTTAAAGCAAAATGTGTCATGAGAAAACAGTCTCTGAATCACATGGATAGGTAAAAGTGTCAAAAAGTTATTCTCACATAAAGTGACACATGCCACATTTCAAAAATAGGTCAGGAAGGCCAAAACTGGCTGGGTCCATAAGGGGTTAAGCTCTTCTCATTGGTCGGCAGAAACCAACCAATCAGATTAGGAGTGACAGGGACCCATTATAACCTATGGAGAAATATTGACCAATCAAATTCAAAGGCGGGACTGTTCAAAATACAGTAAAAATGCAGAAAAAAGCTGATTGGTTGAGCTAGCGGGGGCTTGGCTATCTCGGCCAATCAGAGCACGGAGCTACTTTGTCCCATTGTAGTCTATGGCAGATCGGGCAAAGAAATCTCGGCTCTCAGCGCCGTGCGGCATGGAGGGATGATTAAAAAAATCATTTTTATTAGGTGTAAAATATTATCTGAAAAAGAGCTAAAACCTGCTAAAAACATAAATCAATCAAATCCCTAACAATGTGTTTGTCGCCGAGACCGGCGCTACATCAGGAATTGGGATATAGAGAATTGCCGGAAAATACAGTAATTAAAATTCTTTAAGCTCTTCTCATTGGTCGGCAAAAACCAGCCAATCAGAATTTGGGAGCGACAGTCACCCATTATAAGCTATGGAGAATTATTTGACCAATCAAAATTTAAAGGCGGGACAGTTCCAAATACAGTAAAAAAGGCAGGAAAAGAGTGATTGGTTGAGCCCAAAGGGGGCAGATATGAATCCACCAAACATATGTAGTGCATCTATTTTGAGTGGGGAAAGAAGGGCGCGATTTGAAGGGCGCCCTAAAAGTTATTACTGTCTATGGGAAATATTCTAGTACGTGTATTGGTTGGGGGAAGAGGGGCTGTCTGCTTAGCAATAGCGGTGAGCTTTCCTTTCTCATAGAGTTTATGGGTAAAAGAAAGGCAGAGCGAGCTCTGTTTGTGATTGGCTAAGTTAAAAGAGGCGCGGTTAGTTGGACCAATGGGAGAGCAAGCGACGCTCCTATGGGTTTTCTAATGCAATCGATAAAAAAAATGTAAAATGCCGAAATAAAATTATAAGACTCCTGAAGTTGTAACGATCTCTATATAAAATTAAAAATAATATGGGGGTAACGGAAAAAAAAATATTAATTCAATAAATTCATTTTTATTTATTTTCGTTACACCAATACTATTGATCATTGGCTAACGAAAATAAAGAAATAAAGCGGGATGGACTTGCTGCGGCGGGAGTCTACCAGGTTGCTACCCCTGATGTGACTTGCATGCGGAGGCAGCCGAGGTGTAGGTTGGTACAAAATCGGAAGGCAGGCTCGTAGTCGGGGACAGGCAGAAGGTCAGGATGGGCGGTTATGGTTCGTGGTCGTGGACAGGCAGAAGGTCAGGGCAGGCGGCAAGATTCGTGGTCGATGGACGGAGGCAAACGGTACGGTACACGGTGATCAGAACAAGGCTTAGGAACGCTTTCTCAATAGGCAAAGGGCAATAAAGATCCAGTAGGGTAACCAGGAAGAGCAGGCTCGGACTTGGCCGCAGGGGGATCGGTGAATCCCCCGGTGGGCCCCCCCGAGCTGCTGTGGGCCCCGGAGGCAGTGCCGTCGCTCCCCGGGGCCCGGCCACGCATCCGGTCACTGGACGCCCGGGAAACGCGTCCCGAGCGTCCAGAGACCGGCCCGGGAGTTGGGGACTAATGTCTCCAACTCCGGGCTGCGCGGTGTCAGCGGAGCACAGCGCCACTAGCGCTGCGCTCCGCCGACTGCTCTGGCAGGCTGGAGGCATTAGGCCTTCAGCCTGCCGGGTGCCGGCCCCTACTGCTGACGTAGGCGGCGCGGTGACGTGACGTCACTAACCCGCGCCGCCTATGCTGGGCCGGGCAGGAGCCGGCGGCAGGAGCGGGAGTCAGGTGAGTGGCTGTTTCTTTTTTTTTATAAGGGGGCCCGGACTACCTACACGGGGGCCCTGGCTACTCAGGTGGGCCCTGGTTACCCACAAGGGGACCCTGGCTACTCAAGGGGGGCCCCTGGCTTCACACAAGGGGGCCCTGGCTACTCAATGGGGCCCTGGCTACCCACAAGGGGGCCCTGGCTACTCATGGGGGGCCCCTGGCTTCACACAAGGGGGCCCTGGCTACCCACAAGGGGGCCCTGGCTACTAAAGGGGGCCCTAGCTATTAAAGGGGGGCCCTGGCTATTAAAGGGGGGCCCTGACTATCAAGGGGGGCCCCCTGGCTATTAACGGGGGGCCGCTGGCTACTAACGGGGCCCCTGGCTACCCACACGGGGGCCCTGGCTACTAAAGAGGGGCCCTGGCTATTAAAGGCGGCCCCCCTGGTCAAAAGGGGGCCCCCTGGTTTAAATGGGGCCCGGGCTATTCAAGGGGGCCCCCTTGACTATAAAGGGGGGCCCTGACTCTAAAAAGGGGGCCCTGACTACAAAAAGGGGGGCCCCTGCTAACTAAGGGGGCCCATACTAAAGGGGGACCCGGGCTCCCAAAAGGGGGGCCCTGGCTTTAATGGGGCCCTTGGCTATTAAAGGGGGGCCCGGTTTTAAAGGGGGGCCCCTAGCTACTAAAGGGGGCCCTGGCTACTCAAGGGGGCCCCGGTCTATTAAACTGGGGCCCTGGCTAATAAAGGGGGGCCCTGACTACTCAAGGGGGCCCTGGCTACTAAGGGGGGGCCTGGCTACTAAAGGGGGGGCCCGACTACTAAAGGGGGCCCTGAACAAAATGGGGGGCCATGACTACTAAAAGGGGGGCCCCCGGCTAACAAAGGGGGCCCGACTAATAAAGGGGGGGCCCGGTACCTAAGGGGGGCCCTGACTTCAAAAAAGGGGTCCTGGATAACAAAGGAGGCCCTGACAAAACTAAGGGGGCCCTGACTCCCTAAAGGGGGCCTTGATTTACCTAAAGGGGGGCCCCTGACAACTAAATACAAAGGGGGGCCCTGACTCCTACACCTAGCAAAAGGGGGCCCTGACGTCCTGCACACTAGCTAAGGGGGGGGCCTGACTTACGCATCTAGCAAAAGGGGGCCCTAACTGTTTGTATACTACCAAAAGGGAGCCCTAACGCCTGTATAATTTAAAGGAAACCCTTTAAACTGCCTGTATACTACAAAAAGGGGGCCCAACTGCTTGCACCCTATATAAAGGGGACCCTAAACTACGTCTACCAACTGGGGTCCCCCAATAACTGTGACGATCACTTTCCAAACTAGGGCTTGTTTATCTACCTGGGGATTTGCCTACCACCCATGGGGGTCCCCACCACCCCCCGGGGCTGGCCTACAAAAATTATCCAGTGGGGTCTACCTACCAAAATGGGTTTTCAATTCCCCTGTGATTCCCCAAATTTTGCTATACCTAGAAATTTTAAATTGAGGGGCACAGCCCATAGGTTGTACTTATCTAAAGGGGGTTAGTCCTCCCCACCCTCCAACCCTTGGGACAGTTTGTACAGAGGTGGGAAGGGGTAAAGAGGTGCTGGAAAATTGGGGATTTAAATTTTTTGTGTGTAATTTTCTGCAGGGAGAGTGGTGGCCCGGGGACAAGTATCAGGCGGTGTGGAACGGATACAGGGGGAATAAAATTTGGGGGGAGGGGGTAGAAGAGAAAAAACACCACAGGGAATGACGTCTCCGGTGAGTCCTGATTTCAGGGGTTATTTTACTTCTATATTGGTCATGCTGTATTACTGAAAGTGATGTGCCCCTGGCTGGTGTCTGACTCTAGTAGTTTTTATGGCGGTGTGTGGGTTTATACTGAGCTGGTTTTGCCCTCTATGTGGTCTCAAAGGGCGGTGTTTTAGGTTATCCCTGACTGGTTTTTTTGACCCCTATGTGGTTCTATATGGAGGTGCGTGGTTTTACTGAGCGGGTTTTTAAACTCTTGGGTCTCTATATGGTGGTGTTGTATTTTTATACTTGGCTGGTGTTGCCCTCTAGGGGGTTTTTATATGGCGTTTTGTGGGTTTATATTGATTTGGGTGTCTAACCTCTATGTGGTCTCTATAATGGCTTTGTCTTGGGGTTTATACCTGGCTGGGTCTACCTTATGTGGTCTCTTTGGCTGTTGGGGTTTACTGAGTGGTGTTGACCTTATGTGGTTCTATATGGCAGTGTTGTGGGTTACCCCTGGTGGTTTTGGGAAACCTTATGTGGCCTCTATATGGTGGTGTTGTAGGTTATAGAGCTGGTGCTGACCTCTTTTTTGGTCTCTATGTGGTGTTGTGGTTTATATCGGGTGGGTGTTGTTAATGACAAAGTGTGCTACTTGTATACACAATACAGTTTGTTTTGTCAGTTTAGTGGTAAAATGGTGGTTTTGTAGAGGCCGGGGAATTTTTTCATGTACATAGGGGGGGGCCCCCCCAAATCAACCCCCCTGGGGCCCAGCCCCCCCAGTGACACTGATAAAGGGCAGGCTTAAATGGGGGCAGCGCCCGGCAATACCCAATTTACTGGTGCCCGGCCCTTAAAAATTTAACACTCCGGGCGGGGCTCCCCCTAGGGACGGGGCCAGCCGCTGCGGAACAGAAGCTGCAGCAGGAGCATGGTCAGGTAAGTAGCCCATGGGACAGGTAGGGGAACGAGCGAGTCTGCAACCCGACATGCGGGTCGCAGTGCCGCTTGGCAGTGGAGCACGGATGCGCCTGCGACCCGGGACGAGGGTCGCAGGGGCATCCGTGACATGGCCGTTATTAAATGGGGCCCCAAGTCTCCTGGTTTTTGTCCCCCGTCGTATTGCTTTTTTCACTTTCCGAGATGCTGTCTGAGAGTTTAAAAGATTTTTGCAATGTATTTTCCAAAATGAATGTGAGAAATTGCCTTCACATCAGCCATATTATTGTCCCATTGATCTTATCCCTCATTCCAAACTCTACAAGAGCAGAATATATAACCTAGAGCACGAGGCTTTTAAACCTTTAAGGGGGTATATCAGGTTCCCCATGCTCCTTTTGGGGTAGTTCTTTTTGTCAAAAAAAAGTTGGAAGTTTGTGCCTTTATATTGACTTCCGTAAATTGAATAAAATAACTGTGAAGGATCAGTATCCTTTACCTCTTATCACTGATTTGTATAATCAACTTCTCAGGGCCCCCGGTTTACAAACTTGATCTTAGGGAGGCTTATAACCTTATTAGGGAGGGTGATGAGTGGAAAACTGCTTTCAATACTCCTGAGTATTTGGTTATACCATTTTGGCTAAGCAATGCACCTGCTGTGTTTCAAAACTTCCAGAATTATATTTTCAGGCACTATATCGGTTGCTTTGGGATTGTCTAGACGGATGATATTCTTTTTTGTTTTTTTTCTGCCAATCATATATATCATATTAAACATGTTCGTGCTGTTTTGCAAAAGCTCAGGAACAATCACCTTTATGCTAACATTGAAAAATGTGAATTTTGGGAAAAAAATGGCCATTTTCTAGGAGTAACCCATCTGGAGGTTTCCTAGGAACCCAGCCAAATCCCAAGCCTAATAGACCCGGGTTAAAAACCCAAAAAATTTTAAAAGGGTTACAAGTTTTTGGGTTTGGGAAAGGGGCCAACATTGCTTTTTGAGTTGGGCTGTGGAAATTTTGAATGTCTGCAATGGGTTTTCATCTCTTTTTTCTTATTCAACCAGATCTTCAGCCTCCCTTTATAGTGGAAGTAGATGCTTCTGAGGCTTAGGTGGGAGCTGTACTCTCTCAGGGTTCCTCTAATCTCACAAACCTCCCTCCCTGTGCTTACTTTTCTTGAAAGTTTTTTCCAAGAAAAAATTATGCTATTTTGGGAGCCAAGGGGTTTTAGTATTAAATGGGCATTTGTTAAATGGTGACACTTTCTTCAGGGAGATAAACATCAGATTACTGTGATTACTGATTATAAGTATCTGACATATTTGGAGTTGGCTAAAAGACTCAATCCTAGACAGGCTAGAAAGGGCTATGTACGTTTAACTTCATTGTTACCTTTTGACCTGGGAAATAAAAACTTGGTGATGCGTTATCACACGTTTTTTCCCTTTCCCTGAGCCTAAAGAGAGTGTTTTGTTTCACTACATTTACTTTTTCCCAAGGGCAAATTAAACTCTATCGTTTCTATTTTTAAAACCTTTAAAACATAACTTTTATTATATTAACTTTAACCTCTATACACGTATTTAAAAAACCTGATTTTAACCTCTAAATTTTACCCTTTTTGCTTCTGAAAAGAAAAAAAACCCCCTTTTTTTACAAGTCTGTGGAGCACCACCTTTTAACAGGAGGGAATTTATTTTTAGCAAATGACTAGTCAAAAGGGATCCCAAGCTACTTTGGGCAGTCGCCCCTAATCTCAGGGCCAAAAACAAATGGGGCCCTCTTGGGGAACCCTGCAGGGTGAACCTTGTAGACAGAGGTGAGAAAAATCACTTTTTAAAGTCATATCTGACATCCCGAATGTTTAAACAGAACCGGCTTCATCGGGTTGGGTCCCATTTACCCTCAGAGAATCAAAAAACCCTCCCCTTCCGCTCTCTGCACCCACTAATAACATGTGCTGCAAAAAGCTGCCCCCATGCCCCCAAAAAAACAACTCTTCAGAAAAATTTGCCTTCTCCAAAAACGGGCTTGCCCCCCATCTTACCGTACTGCCCGCCCAACGCACGCAAAAACAGCACCTAGCCTGACTGGATGGGTTTCCCGTCTCTTTTCTCTTTATTTTTGAAAAATTGCGTGGCTCACCTAGAAGGACTAAGAGAATAGGTGTTACATTCCACAGACACTGTGCTTTATAAACCCCCAAACCCCTTTCTCTTCCATTTTAAATATGCTTATTTTTGGGGAAATTTTAAAATTCCATTGTTCAGTACCTTTTGTCATTTATTTCCCAAAAGCCTTTTTCCTATATATCAAAATTTTAATATTTTTTTTAATAAAGCTGGGGCCTATTAAATACTTTCCTTTGGTACAATTTCAGTTTGTCTCAAGATTTTCCTTTAACCATTTTTTTACTGTAATTTTCATTTCTTTTAATAAAATGCGGTTTGGCTAGCCCTCCTTCCCACAGTTGCCCTCAAAAATTCCCATTAAATTTTTCTCTTTACAGTAGGCTGCCACCTAATTATTCGTCAAAAGGGGGAGCATGCAAAAAATAGGGAGCATGAAAATTTTTAGTATCTTCAACGTATTGCTCTGTTGAATATTTCGCACTAGATCAATGCAGGGCAGAAAAATAAAAAAACATGTTGGTAAAACTAAATTGGAGCATCCACTCCGGGCGCTTCCCCACAACAAGCGAGTGATATCCCTACGATTCAGCTGCCAACAAACCCCTCCAGCACAAAAGCAATATACATACTCCCAATTAGTTAAAATTAAAAAACTGGGCCTCAGTGTAAATACTATCAAACCCTTCATCATTCGGACACAGGAAAATGAGGAACAAGTGGAGGCAGAGGGGGGAGGGGTGGGTGGGGAGATGGGAGGGGGAAAAAACGTTGTGAACTCTGTGCTTCCTAGCATAATTCACTGTGCTATATCACTGACCGTACTTAATCACATGGATCTTGTTTCTTCAAAAATTTTTTATGTGGGGAAATAGAAAGATTAAAAAAATGCTGAAAATAAAAATTTGTATATCCTCTTGCCTTTCCTGCAACAAACTACACCCAGATCCCCCTTCTTTCCCTAGTTTTTCACACAATCCCCCGTTTTTTGATCTATTTAAAATTTTATGTAATTCCAAATGTGTCCGTAGGGGTGTCCCCCTCTAGTTTTTAATAGTATCAGATTTTTCGGATCCGCGGCGAAACTCCTGTAGGTTTTTCCCACTAGATCTTGGGGCAATACCATACCCCCATAAATCCCCCTTGGTTTTACAATTGTGAATTGTCCTTCCAAATCTTCTTTATCAATGGGATTAAAAAAATTTCTTTAGTTTTCCATAGAAGGGGCAGACTGAAAGTTGTCACAGGGTATGGGCCCCACCCAAGGAGATGTAACCTGTTTTTTTGCCCTCTCCCAAAAATGACTAGTACAAAATTATCCCCAAAATTTTTTTCCCCTTCTATAAATTACCTGGGGATTTTGGGTCACCTCGAGGAAAATTGGTCTGCCTTTGAAGTGCCATGTTTCTAAATTCCTCTCATTTATTGGCTCTATCATCAAAGGTACTATAAACGAATTAAATCAGTTTTTTCTTTCTTCTTTTTACTGTTAATAAAATTCCTCTGTCATTGGTTTCCAAAGCCTTGTTTAAAAAAAGCTTCCTCAAACATTTTTTTTTGGATAAAACCCCCCTTCCTAAAACTCTTTAATTTAATCATTCCTTATTTAAATCCTTAAAGTGAAAAAGTTTTTAGAGCCCTAAGAAATTGGCTATGGGGAAACCCCTTTTTTTTAGAAAAGGGGGATGCCCGCTAGAAAATGTAACAAACTATCGTAGTGTATTTTTCTGAAATATTTTGTTGAATCTGTTGTTTTCTCCCCAAAATAATTTCAAGATCCAAAAATTAATTTTCTCCCATGAATTTCAAAGGGGGAAATTTCATCCAATTTTTTTATATTGAGTCTAGATACAAAATCCCATGAAAATTTTTCATTTAAACCCCAAAAAAAATCAATTATCATCAATAAAGCCCCCCAATAAATCCGATCTGTGAATTTTCGGTGTTTAGAAAAAACAAAAGCGTCCCCCCACCACCCTTTTTTAAAAAAAAAAAAAAATTAGCAAAAATTGGCGCACAAACAGTGCCCTGGCTGCTCCTTTTATTGATGAAAAAGGGGCCCTCAAAAAAAAAATAGTTATGTGTTAAAAAAAAATCCAAAAACTGTAAAACCCAAAAAACATTTTGTTTGTAAAATTTTGTACCTTGTGTTAAAAAAATTCTTGATTTCTTTCGGCCCCAAACATGTCATGTTTATAATAGGGTTCTAGTCTAAATTGCAAGAAAGTGTACTCTATCACCCCTAGATTTTAAAATTCTCATCACGTATCCTTGTATCTTAAAGATACGAAGGAAGGCCAGTGACAAAGGGCATCAGTATACGATCAACATACATGCTAGGTCCTTGTGTTAAATTGTTTCTACTGGAGACTATCGGTCTTCCTGGTATTGGCACAACCTCTTTATGCACTTTTGCACAGGCGGCGTGTGTCATCACGCTGCGTGCGCGGCCTGATGACATCACCCGCCTGTGCCGGGAAGACAGCGCGGGAGGCCGGACAGCGAAGAGGCGGAGCGGCGAGGGAGACGGAGCAACGGGGAGCCAGGTAAGTGTTTTTTTTTTGTTTTAAAACCCTGTCTATGCCTGCCTATACCTGCCTAGAGACCTAAAACCTGCCTATACCCTGCCTACAGCCTACCTAATTACCTAAACCCTGCCTAAGCCTATACCTGCCTATACCCTGCCTACAGCCTACCTATACCTGCCTATACCCTGCCTACACCCTACTAAGGACCTATACCTGCCTATACCCTGCCTATAACCTACCTAGAGGACCTATAACTGCCTATAGCCTGCCAAAGGGGCCTTACCTGAACCTATAACGTCTATACCTGTTGCCTTTACCTGCCTATAACGATCTATACCATGCCTATAGCCTGCCTAGGGTGACCTATACCTGCCTAGGGTGACCTATACCTACCTATAACCTGCCTAGGGGGACCTATACCTGCCTATAACGACCTATACCAGCCTATAGCCTGCCTATGGGTACATATAGCTGCCTATATCTGCCTATGGGGACATTAAACTGCTTATACCAGCCTATATCTGCCTATGGGGGTCATTAAACTGCCTATATCTGCCTATGTAATTTTATTGGTATCTATTTTTATTTTTAAAATTTACCAGTAGCCGCTGCATTTTTCACTCTAGGCTTATACTCGAGTCAATAAGCTTCCCGGTTTTTTGTGGCAAAAGTAGGTGCCTCGGCTTATACTCGGGTCGGCTTATACTCAAGTATATACGGTACTTTCCAGACAGGGGCCAAAGGGGCATTCCTGTGGCCTTTATTTGAGAATAGTCCCCTATGGAGACATTTAGCATGTATGTTGATAGCTTCACCAGTGTACACATTAAGAGTAGGGTAAAATGTGATGCAGGGTAGGTGGGATTGCAGAGGGTTGCATCACAGAGCCTTAAAGGGATTGTTTCACTAAAAGGATTGCTTTTATGTTAAATATCTTCCAAAAACAAGTCACTTTGCAATATGTGTCCATTAACAGTGTCCTACCTATTCCTAGATATCCCCTCTTGTATGGGCTGCATCAGCTCCTCGGGTCGCTATAGCTACAGATCTGTTTGATCTCTCCTAATAGACTACCAGTGCTGGTCGCTATAGCTACAGACCTGGCTTCTACTGCAGCCTAGCAGAAGCCAGTAAACACGCCCCTGAATTCAAAGTGAAACCAAGAAAACAGGACTGTGGTAACATGAATCAATGTAGTGAGACAACCCCGTTAAAGAAAGAATCAGAACAAAGCCCACTCACACAGAGTGCAGCCAAATAAACTACTTAAAGTAATAGATTTAGATACCATACATATTCTTTGTCTACTAATTTAAGAACAGATGTACAGAATATAGAAAAGTTCTGTTAATCTAATTGTTTGATTACAGAATTCTGGCAGCACGAAACCACCACCACCAACTCCTTAATGCTACACCTAGGTCAGTTGCATGTAGAGCCCCTTTTGCACCTTTAATCAAGCAATGAATAAATCCGATCAATGTGTTATTAGGAAAGACGCATGAACAATGGTGAGTAAAGGGTCTGCGCGGCGCTAGCTTTGCTATCAGTTAACATTAATTCCTGTCAGAAAAAAACTACAACAAATTAAAAATGCCCTGGTAATGTTTTCCAAGCATGAATTTCTCTGTTGGGAAAACACAATCACCAGCAATACTATAAAAACTATGCAAATGGTAAAAAGTTGTGGAAATTTTCCATCTGACCCCTGTGGAGATCAAGCAGCACTCCAGGAAAGACACAATTATCATAATTTATAAGGCATTGAATTTGGCTTCACAGCTCTTACTGTAGTGCAGAAATGACAGTGTTCAGAAATGAGATGGTGCTAGAGACCACAGGATTTAACTTTATTCTTAGGTCTCAGAAGGTGTTAAAAGCATTTAAATGATACATTCACAAATATGTCAACCACATATTAATGGGTCACTATGGGTGACATGTATGAATGGGGCTGCTCCACCTTTTGGGTGGGCTCTGAGCCAAGAAAACTGTCGAAGCTCTGTTCTATAGATGAATGAACCATTGTACCCCAAAACTTGGTGCATTGCATACCAGACATACCACTTTTGAATGCACCAATGATGAATGGGTGAGTCGCCACAGAATTGTAAAATACGCCAAACATACACCAAAGTTTGGCATATAAATCCATACCAGTTTCAAAGTGACATAGCTGAGACCACTTTTGGAGTAGAACGAGACACATTTATAAAGTGCTGTGAAACACTTTCATACATACTGTTGGATATTACACTATTATAACAAAGGTAGAACTGGTGAGTCCGTGCCAGGTTCATACATGTCGCCCTATGTGGCTTTAAGAACAGAGGAGCCAATGAGAACCCTTTCCTGTAATTTTTCTGCATTTAGCATGATTATTATTAATAATATATAGCAAAGTTGAGACAGTTAGACATATGTGCATGTGCCGGACACATATTCAGAGATTAGTTAAGAGGAAAAAAAGTTTAACATCATGACTGTACTGCACTATATTGTCAACTGTCAAACATCACATCTGGCCATTCCCAAGGGAGTGGTGATGTCACAAACATCTCAGAAGCTATATGAAAAGCTGTTGGCATCCCGGGTGCCAGTGCAGACAGAGGCATCTGATGGGTTAAGCTGCCACAACCGGAATAAATTCTGGTCCCAGCAGATAGCACATAAAGCCAGCTGTAATATACAGCTGGTTCCATGTAACGATCTTGTTGGCTCTACTTGTGAGTCTGCACAATCTCCTTGACATACCCATATGTCCATTTGTGGGAGCAACTTTCCACAATACATGTTTGGGTACATTCAATGTCAGGAAAGGATTAAAGCATTAAAATAAAACATCCCAGACTGTAAAATAATAAAATAAGTAGTACCAACCCTCTGTCGCTCCCATTCCAATTATTTCTAGATTATCTGACAGGCTCTGCTACCTAGTCCCTCATGACATAGGCTATGGGACTCATGGTGGCACAGTGGTGAGGACTATTGCCTTGCAGCGCTGAGGTCCTGGATTCAAATCCCAGACTCCATTCATAAGGTGTTTGTATGTTCTCCCCATTTTTGCTACAACATACAAATAGGTTAAGATGGAATTTATATCATGAGTAAAGTGGCCAATGTGAACAATGACAGTGAACATGGGACCCCTGCATCCAATGACTGGGTTTTGTATTTTTTAATAAACATTGTGTTCTAACAGATCTGTATTGGTATCAGTTGTAGGCCACAAAAGTCAATAGGATGAATATAAAAATGTATGTTCTGCATCTGCACCGTTCGCATGTTTCTAATTGCTCTGCTTTTTATTATGTCTTTTTGAAACATTCTAAAAAAAAACTAAGGATAAGAAAGGGCAACTTAGAACACAATGTGGAACAAAAGCTAAAAGAAAACGAGTATAGATTGTAAAGTAAATGATCCATATTGTACATCTTAATTTGCTCCAAATTTTCATAAGAAGGTATTATCCCTAAAACTGTAAACAATCCATCTGTGTTAGTCTCATGTAAGTTAACTGCTTTGTTGGGTATTCCTATCTCACTGATTAACTTTAAACATGAAGGCAAAAGTAAATAACGATTATTACTTAATATTTCACTTTTCAATTTTCCTTTATTTCAGAGTTAGAGCAGTTCTTATCTTCTATTTGTTTACATAAGCTTCCCTAAGTTACTGAATAGTGTTGATCGAACCATTCGAGAGAAGTTACGTTCGAGTCGAACTTCACGATTTTTTAGAACTTTTTACTGTTCGTTCAAGTAAATGTTCGCATTCTACGTCACGTTCAACGCGCTATTTTAATAGTTTTAGGCGCATTAAATCAGTGTAAAGAGTGCCTGAAAGTACGATGCTCTCAAAAATATGGCGTCAGGTGTACCTTGTATAGTAAACATAATACGCCTAAAAAGGCGCATTGCTCAATTTGCTGCACATAGCATATCATTGGTAGTGTATGTAATACACCTATCGAGGTGCATTGCGCACGGAGGTGCATAAGATATCGTTACTAGTTTATGTAATGCGCCGATCGCCTATAAACTAGTAATCATAAGTTATACGCCTTGATAGGCAGTGCAGTGCAGTGCACTAAAATAAGCACTGTATTCTGTGACAAATTCTCCTTTATTTTCCCTTTTGTCGCACTTTTGTTGTGTGCTCCCTTGATGCCTTATATTTCCCCTTTAGTACCTTTCTGTCCAAAGAGGGACACAAAAGAAGATATACATGACCAATGGTCAAAAAGGCAGGACAAGTGAAAAAGAAGAACAGTAAAAGGGCAATAAATATCATATGCCTTTATGCAACTTATTATTCCTGTAGTGTCATTCTGTTCGGCTACCCTTTTGAAGACATCTCCATCGATCTGGGGCTCTACGCAAGATCTCAACCTATGGGGTCAAAATGATCACAAGAACGGTGAGTAAAAATCCCAGAACCACATGGGGGGACCTAGTGAATGACCTGCAGAGAGCTGGGACCACCGTAACAAAGGCTACCATCAGTAACACACTACACCGCCAGGGACTCGGATCCTACAGTGCCAGACGTGTCCCCCTGCTTAAGCCAGTACATATTCGGGCCCATCTGAAGTATGCTAGAGAGCATTGGGATGATCCAGAAGAGTATTGGGGAATGTCATATGGTCAGATGAAACCAAAGTAGAACTGTTTGATAAAAATACAACTCATCATGTTTGGAGGAGAGAGAATGCTGAGTTGCATCCAAAGAAGACCATACCTACTGTGAAGCATGGGGGCGGTAACATCATGCTTTGGGGCTGTTTCTCTGCAAAAGGACCAGGACGACTGATCCTTATACATAAAAGAATGAATGGGACGAGGTATCATGAGATTTTGAGTGTAAACCTTCTTCCATCAGCAAGGGCATTGAAAATGAAATGTGGCTGATGGAATGATTCAGCATGACAAGGATCCCAAGCAGACTGCCAGGGCAATGAAGGAGTGGCTTCGTAAAAAGCATTTCAAGGTCCTGGAGTGGCCTAGCCAGTCTCCAGATCTCAACCCCATAGAAAACCTTTGGAGGGAGTTGAAAGTTTGTGTTGCCCAGCAACAGCCCCAAAACATCACTGCTCTAGAGGAGATCTGCATGGAGAACTGGGCCAACATACCAGCAACAGTGTGTACCAACCTTGTGAAGACTTACAGAAAAGGTTTAACCTCTGTCATTGCCAACAAAGGATATATGACAAAGTATTGAGTACTGAGTATTGAACTTTTGTTATTAACCAAATACTTATTTTCCACCATAATTTGCAAAAAAAAATTTCCAAATCAGACAATGTGATTTTCGAGATTTGTTTTCTCATTTTGTCTCTCATAGTTGAGGTTTACATATGATGTCAATTACAAGCCTCTCTCATCTTTTTAATTGGTAGAACTTGCACAACTGGGGGCTGACTAAATACTCTTTTTTTCCCCACTATAACTGAGTGTGCCCATCCACAACAAGATGACCTCAATTCAGATGGGGACCTACTGTCACAGATAGCCCTGCTACCCTTGTGCCGGGTCGCAGGCGTGTCCGTGCCCCGCTGCTCAGCAGCGCCGCGTCCCGCACCTCGGGTCGCGGGTGCGCTCGTTCCACTGCTGGTCCCGAGTCTCACTTTCCCGGCCACGCTCCTACCGCTGCTGTCTCTGTCCCTCAGCGCGCGTGGTCCCGCTCCCTAGGGTGCGTGCGCGCCGGCAGTGTTAAATTTAAAGGGCTAGTGCACCGGTAATTGGCTATTGCCGGTCGCTTCCCCTATTTAAGCCTTCCTCTTCCTAGTAACCTCACCAGATCTTTAGTGCCCATTGCCTATAGAGAAAGCTTTCTATGAAGTCTTGTCTTTATTACCGTGTACCGTACCTTCTTGCCTACGTCCCTCGACCACGAACCTCTGCCGCCTGACCTTACCTTATTGCCTGTCCCCGACAACGAGACTGCAAGTCGAATCTCAACCAAGCCTAACCTTGGCCGCCACCACGAGCAAGTCCCGCCAGTGGAAGCGACCTGGTAGACTCCTGCCGCAGCAAGTCCATCCCACTTTGCGGCGGGCTCTGGTGAAAACCGGGACCTACTTAGATTCCACTCCCTGGCGTGGGCTTCCCCCATCGCTTGCGGCGGTCCAGCAGATCCACTACCTCTGTGCGTTACAGTAAGATCCGGCCATGGATCCGGTGAAGGTGCCACTGCCCAGTGTGGCGGACCTAACGACCATTGTTGCCCAGCAGTCTCAGCAACTGGATCGAAAGGCACAGCAACTGAACCAGTTGTCCACCATGATGCAGCAGCTCATCACCACCCAGCAGCAACCTCCGCCTCCTCCCGTGGTTGCTCCAGCTCCGGTGCTTCCTTTGGCCCCGGTGGGCCCCAAGCTCCGGCTGTCGCTCCCGTCTAAGTACGACGGAGACCCAAAACTCTGAAGGGGATTCATCACCCAATGTTCGATGCACGTGGAGCTGATGGCCGACCAGTTGCTGTCTGAATGATCAAAGGTGGCATTCATGGTTAGCCTGCTCTCCGGCAAGGCCCTTGCATGGGCCACACCTCTGTGGGATAGGAACGATCCGGTAACAGCGGATCTACAGGCTTTCCTCGGGGAATTCCGCAGCATGTTTGAGGAACCAGCACGTGCATCCTTCGCCGCGATGGCCCTCCTAAACCTGTGCCAGGGGGATTCGTCAGTAGGAGACTACGCGGTGCAGTTCCGCACCTTAGCCTCAGAGTTAACTTGGAACGAGGCCGCTCTGTGCGCCATCTTTAAGAAGGGGCTCTCCAGTCGGGTTAAGGATGTGTTGGCCGTGAGAGACATTCCGTCCTCCCTCAGCGACTTGATCCGGTTAGCCACTCGCATTGACGTGCGTTTTGCTGAAAGGGAAGAAGAGCTTCGGCAAGAGCGTGAGTTTGGCCGGTTCCCACGGCTGGCACCGGTGTTCCAGAGGCCTCCTATGCAACAGTCACCAACCCCCTCTGAGGAACCCATGCAGATTGACCGGGCGCAGCTCTCTGAACAAGAGTTGGCCAGACTTTCTGCTACAGAACATGTGCCTTTACTGTGGCAGCCCAGAGAACTTCCGGAGGAATTGTCCCCAACGCCCCAAGCATTCTGGAAACTCCTGCACCTAGGTTCCGTGGGAGAGACGTTGCTAGGTGCAAATTCCTCCTCTCCACACCTGATGATGCCGGTACAGGTCGTGACTGATGCTGGACTCACGTTTCAGGTCTCGGCCTTGCTGGACTCTGGTTCAGCTGGGAACTTTATCGACCGCTCCTTAGTAATGCAGTATCATCTTCCGGTGGTCCGCCTGGAAAAGTCGCTGGTGATCTCCTCGGTCAGCGGTGAGCTGTTAAGCGACACTATTCAGTTCATCACCAAGCCACTGTCTCTCCACGTAGGAGTCTTGCATAAGGAGAAGATCTCCTTCTACGTGTTGCCTCGCTCCTCTTCGGCGGTTCTCATCGGGCTTTCTTGGCTGCGGCTCCACTCTCCTACACTGGACTGGACATCTGGAGAAGTAACTCGCTGGGGTCCTAATTGCCTGAATCGTTGTCTGGTGGCACCTCGCCCGGTGCTTTCCTGCTCTCACTCGTCCCTCCGCGAGCCATTGCCCGGCCTACCTGCCGAATATCTGGAGTTCACCGATATTTTCTCTGAGAAGCAAGCAGAGAGCCTCCCTGCTCACCGTCCATACAATTGTCCGATTGACTTACTGCCAGGTACCAGTCCTCCTCGTGGCAGAGTCTACCCCTTGTCCGTTCCTGAGACACAAGCCATGTCAGAATATACACGGGAAAATCTCTAGAAGGGGTTTATATGAAAGTCCTCCTCTCCCGCGGGTGCGGGATTCTTTTTCGGCCATGCATCGATTACCGGGGTCTTAACAAGATAACGGTGAAGAATCGGTACCCTCTGCCATTGAGCTCTGGAGCTCTTTGACCATCTACGGGTGCGAAGATCTTCACCAAGATGGATTTGAGGGGGACCTACAATTTGGTCTGAATCTGTAAGGGTGATGAATGGAAGATGGCCTTTAACACCAGGGACGGGCACTTTGAGTACTTGGTCACGCCATTTGGACTCTGTAACGCGCCTGCCGTCTTCCATGAGTTTGGGAATGATGTCTTCAGGGATCTCCTTTATACCTGTGTCATGGTCTACCTGGACGACATCTTGGTGTACTCACTTGATCTAGAGACTCACTGTGTCCACATTCGGCAGGTACTGAGGCGCCTTCAAGCTAACCGCCTGTATGCCAAACTAGGGAAGTGCCTCTCTTCTCAAGCTAGCCTTCCATTTCTGGGCTACGTCATCTCTGACCAGGGCCTACAGATGGACCCAGCCAAGTTGTCGGCTGTGTTGCAATGGCAACGCCCACTTGGCCTTCGGGCCATACAGCGGTTTCTGGATTTCTGCAATTATTACCGGCAGTTCATTCCGCACTTTTCCACGCTGGTGGCTTCCATTGTGGCCCTCACAAAGAAAAACGCAATTCCACGTAGCTGGCCCTCCGAGGCCGAGGAAGGATTCACTAAACTAAACACTGCCTTTGCCCTTGCATCTATCCTGTCGCGGCCGGACCCCGCGAAACCCTTCTCGCTTGAAGTAGACGCCTCATCTGTGGGAGTTGGAGCAGTCCTTACGCAAAAGAGGTCCACGGGCAAAACGGTCACTTGTGGCTTCTTTTCCAAGACATTCTCGCCGGCGGAAAGAAATTACACTATTGGAGACCGGGAATTATTAGCCATCAAACTGGCATTGGAGGAATGGCGTTATCTGCTGGAAGGTGCTCAGCATCCTATCTGCATCTATTCAGATCACAAAAAACCTCCGGGTACCTCCAGACGGCCCAGCGACTCAATCCGCGCCAAGCTAGGTGGTCGCTCTTCTTCTCCCGGTTTAATTTCCAGATCCACTTCTGTCCCGCGGAGAAGAATATGAAGGCTGACGCCCTCTCTCGTGTCTCCAACGTGGTTGGTGAAGAAGTGACCCCAGAGCACATAATTCCCCCAGAGTGTCTTATCTCCGCAGCTCCAGTCAACCTCCGGAATGTCCCACCGGGGAAGACATAGTAAGCCCTGCGCTCCGTAGGCGTATCCTGAAGTGGGGACACTGCTCATTGGTGGCTGGTCATCCCAGTGCTCGCAAGACGTTTCTCCTGATCTCACGGTTCTATTGGTGGCAGGACCTCGCTAAGGATGTCAGGGAATTCGTTGAGTCCTGTACCTCCTGTGCCCGCAACAAGACACCTCGTCACAAACCGTCGGGGCTCTTGCACCCTCTACCCATCCCTACCCAACCATGGTCTCACGTGGCGATGGACTTTATAACCGATCTTCCCCCTTCCCCCATTGTCTGGGTGGTCACAGATCGGTTTTCTAAAATGGCGCATTTTGTCCCTTTGCCAGGCCTGCCTGCTGCGCCACGCCTGACCAAGCTGTTTTTTCACCACATTTTTCGTTTGCACAGGTTTCCTCTGCAGATCGTCTCAGATCGAGGTGTCCAGTTCGTTTCCAAATTCTGGCGGCCCTTTGTTCTCCACTCCAGGTGAAGCTTGATTTCTTCTCGGTTTACCACCCCCAGACGAATGGTCAGGTGGTTAGAGTCGACCAGGTTCTGGGGAGTTACCTGCGGCACTTCGTCTCGGCTCAACAAGGTGACTGGTCCAACTTGCTTCCGTGGGCGGAATTTTCGTATATTTCCCTAGACTCGGAGTCCGTGGGTGCCTCTCCCTTCTACATCATGTACGGCCGGCATCCCCGCCCACCTCTCCCGCTGCCATCCCTGTCTGAGGTTCCCGCGGCGGATGCGTTGGTCCAGGACATGAAGTCCATCTGGTCCCTGACCCACCAATCTCTGCTCCGTGCTTCTGAGGGCACAAAGGCTCAAGCAGATTAAAGAAGAAATGCTCCTCCAGTCTTCTCCCCGGGTGACAAGGTGTGGCTGTCGGCCAAATATGTCCACCTCAAGATCCCGAGTTACAAACTGGGACCCCACTTTTTGGGACCTTTCGAGGTCCTTAAGCGCATTAACCCGGTGGCCTATAAACCCACTCCCCACCAACCATGGGGCCCTCCCGAACTCCTTTCTGTCTCGCTTCTAAAACCCCGGTCCTAACCATTTCTCTCGAAAGACAGTCCCCCCCATCGTCTGTGGCTGATGCCCAAAGTCTTTTTGGTCAAGGGGATCTTGGGTAAAGAGGAGGACTAAGGGAACGATATTTTCTCGTTTAAAGGAAGGGGTTCTCCCGAAGAAAGGCTTGGACCAGAGGAGAAAATTTTGGACCAAACGTAATCCCAAAAATTCCTTCAGACCAGAAAGAGGGGGGGGGGCAAAGGGGGGGTCCTGTCAGGGGCACCCTTTTTCCCCCCGTCCCATCTCACTTTACCCGGCCACGCTCCTGCGCCTGTCTCTGTCCCCCCAGCCCCCCAGTCCCGCTCCCTAGGGCGGCGCGTCGCATGTTTTAAATTTAAAGGGCTAGTGCACCATAATTGGCTATTGCCGGGCGCTGCCCCTATTTTAAAGGCTGCCCCTTCCAGTAAAACCCGCCGTCTTTAGTGCCCTTGCCTATAGAAAAGCGTTTTGGAAGTCCCTTATCTTGATTACCGTGTACCGTACCTTCTTGCCTACGTCCCTCGACCTCGAACCTCTGCCGCCTGTCCTGACCTTATTGCCTGTCTCCGACTATGAGCCTGCCTGTTGAATCTGTACCACGCCTACCCGTGGCCGTCAGTGGAAGCGACCTGGTAGATTCCCGCCGCAGCAAGTCCATCCCACTTTGCGGCGGGCTCTGGTGACAACCGGGACCGACATAGATTCCGCTCCCGGGCATGGGCTTCCACCATCGCCTGCGGCGGTCCAGCGGATCCACTACCTCTGTGCGTTACACCTACCATTCTGATCTCACCTCGCTTGTTACCCTCTCAGGTCTTCATATTTTCAGGGCATTTTAAAACAGTTCATATATTCCCTTTGACTGTCTCTTAGTGTTGTAGAGTGCTATGGATATTTTGTTGTTTAATTTAACTGTTTCCTCACCCACTCACTGTTCGCACAAGAATCACTGATAACATCTTTAAAGTAGAGAGAAGATAGAATATGCAGTACTTGGCAACCAGATAAAGATAATTATGTATTGCCTACAGTCAAGCATGGGGGTGGTAGTGTCATGGTTTGGGGGCTGCATGAGTGCTGCCCACTGTGGGAGCTAGAGTTCATTGAGGGAACCATGAATGCTAACATGTACTGTAACATCCTGAAGCAGAGCATGATCCCCTCTCTTCAGAAAATGGTCCACAGGGCAGTATTCCAACATCATGACCCCAAGCACACCTCCAAGACAACCACTGCCTTGCTAAAAAAAAATGAGAGTAAAGGTGCTGGACTGGTCAAGCATGTCTCCAGACATAAACCCTATTGAGCATCTGTGGGGCTTCCTCAAATGAAAGGTGGAGCAGCACAAGGTCTCCAACATCCACCAGCTCCATGATGTCTTCTTGGAGGAATGGAAGAAGATTTTAGTGGCTGCAACCTGTAAAGCTTTAGTTAAGGCATTTAATGGTGGCCACACAAAATATTGACACTTTGGGCACAATTTTTCCATTTTCACTTAGGGGTGTACTCACTTTTATTGCCAGTGATTTAGACATTGATGGCTGTGAATTAAGCACACCAAATTTACACTCTTATACAAGCTGTACACTGACTACTTTACATTGTATCATTGTCATATCTTCAGTGTTGTCTCAAGAAAAGATATAATAAAATGCTTACAAACATATGAGAAGTATACTCACTTTAGTATAAAATCACTGTTACAGCTATTGTAAAATAATTTGGAAATATGTATAGAGACAGACATACATAATAAAAAATACTTACACATTTATATAAAAAATATTTTACAATAAACTTAGAGGGAGTTATCATACTGTATATGAACACTTCGCACACTTAGGTTTCCAATCAATGTCTCCTCTTCCAGGGTCCTCAAGTAAATTCCCCCTTCTGAGTCATTCTTGGGTCTTTGAGTCTCTTATCACTTTACAGTTGTCTGCTCTGCCCAAATAGAATTTGCCCAGTTTAACTTTCATTATAAAATAAAAACGTATTGATCATCAGGGCTTCCCTCCTCATAAAACATGTAAAAGAAGAATAACTATGCCACTTCTTTATAAGCCAATTTTATAACTGTATGGCATACTGACATTGGTTCCTTCATTTTTCCCATTGTATTTGTAGGGTAGAGTCCTGAAGTTCACTTACCCATTTGGCATCCGTATGAGACAACGGTAATACTCAAAGATCTTTTGATGTGAAAACCAAACAACAATACCCATGACTCTCCATCTTTATATAAATGAAATACCTCATATAAGATCAAATATTATATTTAACTTTCTAAGCTTCATACTTCTTGGTGGACATTTTATAGAAGGACTAGTGAATTTAGCACTTTGTTGAAACAGTGAAGCACTTAGTAGATCCAGCATTATTTCTGTGTCTCTGTCTCTCTTCAACTCCAACATGGCCTATCTTCTCTCTGCATAGGCTTCTACGGGCAACTATAGTCTCTCAGGAAAGGTGAATTGTGCCTTCCATTTGCTCTGTAGAGTTTAGCACTGAATTCTGAGTGAGTTAACAGATAGGGGAATAGGGGAGCAGTCTTTTTATTTAATAAAAATATTACAATATTTTTTATGTTCACTTTAATGTTGATCTGTAGAAAGTTATTTATAATTGAAGATACAAAGGATCTGCTATTAACCTTGTGGTACCACATACCACAGAAAACCATAAGAGATGTAATGGAGTCCATGTCTCCATGGGTCAAAGCTATTTTGGGATCATAACTACACAATGTTAGGCAGGTAGATTTTGATATGGCTTTTCAGTGTTCTTATATCCAGTAGTATACATGTGTGTAAGCAAAATCATAAACTAACAGAATAACACAAGAGAACAGGTACAATTTAAGTAAATCATCATTAGCCTGGATTCATGCTGATTTAAGAAGGTTTTTTTTTCCAGCACCTATTGATCTAATGCTTGACTGATAGTCTGGCCACCCAAACCTGACTTCAAAGATTCAGGTGAGTCAGTTCTATTTAGTGTAAATGTCAAACACATTAATCTAAGCAAAGAAGAAAATGTCTGATGCTTAGACCTTTGAAATGACATTTTATGTTAGTTTTATGACTGGGCTATGTGTGCCTATGTTTGCATGTCTAGATAGATATGGAATAGGTAGATAGGAGACTTGGGTTTCAGTCTGGCATCTTTATAAAATAGGCAGTCTCTTCACCTGCACCTATTGACTCCTTATACCTATTAGTGCATCTCAAAAAAATTGAATATAATTGAAAATTAAAGGGTTTCTCCAAGACTATCTTTTATTTGTTACAAGGCTCACAAATGTATTATATTAAACCTTGTAATTCATACTGTAATGAGTCTATACAATATATGGGTTTCTCTATTTCACTTAAATTGTTGATATCAATTATCTTTTCAGTAACATTTAAATTTTTTGAGATGCACTAGTATATAATTATCTTCTGAAATACATTTTTGAAAATGCCCCCCTAAAATGATATCACTCCATTCAATGTCAGCTGCAGCGTCGGACTGGCCCACCAGAGGATTGGAGAGTTCTCCGGTGTGTCACCAGACCAACACACATGACAGCCGCGACCACCATGTTTCATGTTGAAAATAGCTGCTAGTGCTGATCTGGAAGGGAGGGGCCGTGCTTCGCTCAATACATTCCCACTTACATTTCTAGCCGGATCCTGCTCTCTCACTGTTTGCAGGCAGGATGATTTGAATCCACGGGGCGGGCCTCACTGATTTGATCCCAGTAAGTGAGGGACGCTAAGAAGCCCCAGTGCTTTATCTTGATTACAGATTAGTGTGATGATGTCATCAAATCGGTCTGTACAAGTTGAAGTGAGACCGGGCAGGACACTATACAGGTGGCGGAGACAGCGAGGCAAAAGGGGCCCCTAAGATCAACTCCTTTGGTGGGCCCTAGGTACCCCAGTCCGACACTGTTCAGCTGTATCTTTTGTGTTTGCCTCAGCCTCTATTATAGCTGATCATTAGCAGTGCCCTGTAATAGAGGATATCCACGTCCACTGAAAATCAAGCTGTCATTTTCCTGCGCTCTCTGTGTCCACCAGTGTAAGGTCTGGGTATGTCCCCTTCAGTCATCTCTAGTCTTTGCTGCAGATGTTCCTCAGGCCTGCACTACTATGGTATAGTTACAGGTGGTGTCCTCTGGTGGGACTTGTGAACAATGCATGCATATCTCCCAGAATTTAATTAATGGGACACATCGGCACAAACCTCTAACCACACCCTCACACATGACACTACATTCAGCTATGCCTCTAACCAGGCACAAACACACCATCACATCCAGTCATGCCTCTAACCAGGCCTGAACACATGATGGCACATCTGTTTATGTATTCAATCATACTCAAACATGACGCTATGTCTGGCCATGCTTATAATTATGCCCAACACATAACAAAACATCAGGCCATGTCTCTAATTACATTCACACCCAATCATGGCCAGCTTCCTCCAGTAGACCAGCTTCAAAACAACAGGCCTAAAAAATGTATTCTCATTCACCCAAAAAAATACATTTTACATACATAAATACATGCAAAAAGTTATAAGACAATATTCTGTGTATGATATTATACCTCTAAATAATAGTCCTACATACAATTACAAAATTATGCCACTGTACAAGAAGCAAATACTGTATTATTATCATACTATTACTGAACAAAACCATTGTATCAAGACCACTATTATCAATAATACCACTATACAAGAGCAAAATATTACAATCACATCATAACCACATATCACCACTGAGTTATATCGTCATACTGTTATCTAAAATATTACCCTAAGACCAATGTAACATGCAGAGACCATGTAGGGTTGCATACAAGCCCTTTTTACCACCTCTTTACAAACTCCCCATCCACGGATAATAATGATTTCAAGGACATAACTCTGACTGCCCAGGACAATTAGACAGCCACTGGTGAATTCAGGACAGTTGTGAAATATGCACATATGAAGGCCCCTGGTAGTAAATGCACTCACAGCTCTTCTGCACAAATACAGAAGACAGCCAGTGGTGTAGCACAGGCAGTGTCGGACCGGGGTACCTAGAGCCCACAGATGGAGTTGAGCTGTTTCTGGGCCCACCGTTGGGGATTATTTAAGGGGCCCACCCTACAGCTACTGTGAATACATGCCTCCTGTACTCTGCCTCTTGCTTTTTGCCTCTTTCTATGCTTTTTGCCTCTTCTGAGGATGTATATGCAGTTAAAAAACAACTCCAGGTCTACCATGTCCAAGGGTCTACTGGCATATTCCCCTATTCCCCTGTTGGCCAGTTCGAGCTTGGGCAACCGGCTTCCAGAGGTCACACTTGTGGTCAGCCCTCCTAAGCTAAAAGGGGCTCCTGTACCACAGGTTGACTGCCCTTTTAATGAGGGAGCAGAGCATTACTGAATCGCTGTGCCCAATAATAAAGAGAACTGTGCAGCCATACAGTTTCAGCTGTACAGTCCTTTCTATACCTTCCATCACTCATCTCTGTGATCAGTGCAGGGGGAAACAAGAAGTGACAGCCAGGACAATACTGTAGCCTGAAGGATTAACTAATGGACCTCTCCAATAGGTCTCCTTCCCTAGGGCACCGGTAATCTTTACATTAACTCATTCACAGCTCTAGATCACCAAGGATCCTTACATTACTCTTTTAGTGTCCTGGACTACCAAGGATCCTTGAATTAATGTCTTCCATTTCCAGGACAACCGGGTATGCAACATTAACCCTTACACTTCTATCCACCAGGGAAACCTGTATACTGCCCACAAACTTAAGTGACCCTTACATTGACCCCTACACTGCTTTAGACCACCAAATACCTTCACATTTACCCCTTCACTGTCGTAGATAACAGATATATTAGCAATAACCCAAGAGTGATATCTGGATGGTTCTCTCCAGTTCCCCTAAACAATAACATTAAAATAACAGAACAGGAAGAAGCAGGTTCCAGACTTGGTTCCTCTGACTTCATCATTAACTGTGTCCATGGGATGTGTATACAACTAAATAATTAGCTGCCATTGGGTGCAAAGACATCTTACCTGGTCATCCCTAGGCTTCCTCTTTTCACTCCTATTTTCGGGGGGTACAGTAATGTAATTAAGTGTGTATTATAATTAAAGGAGGAGTTGTGAAGTAAAAGTGCCAATATTTGAAAGAAAGCTGCTAGGAGAACAGAAGTTACACACCAACGCTAACTTTTCAATAACCAGGTAGCACAGTAATCCAAATGTAGCAATCAATATAGCAACAAACAGGGCCGTTCCTAGGCTAAATTGCACTCAGGGCGAGGTGAAGAGATTTCGCCCCCCCAGTAACATAATGCGACACATTGCATCACCATCAACCAAATCTAAAATATACAAAAAGCTTTAACACAATGTGCTATGTATAAAACTACTAAATAATAGTCATACAGTTACCAAATAACACCGCTACACAAAACCAGAATCCCAAGACCACTAAGACCACATATCACCAGTACACAGTGACCGAATAATAAAACCTCACCATGACCACATATCACCAGCACATAGTGACCGAATAATACAAACTGACCATTACAAAGTATAAACCATTATACTACAACTAATATTACCAGCATACAGTGACCATACAGTGTTGGATACCAGCTGTACACAGGTTCTGCAGACATATAAATTATTACATTAAAGTTATATCCAGAGACTTACAGGAGACGTCTCTGAAGAGTTGTTCTCTTTCTAACTTCTTCTTCTCCATCTGTCCCAGACGCCATGACGACTACTCCCGACTCTTCACTGTAAAATTTACAAAACAAACATCTTAGACTCCTCACTTTATCAGCACTTCTCTACCAATTCCTATCTCTATACAAACTCCCCATCTATAAAACCTCATATGGTAGCCATGTAGTAGCCCCTGTACCCAGGTAGTAGCCCCCTATAGCCAGGAAGTAGCCCCCTATAGCCAAGTGATGCCTCCCTGTAGCCACGTGATGCTCCCTGTAGCCAGTAGATGCCCCGGTAGCCAGTAGATGCCCCCTCTGTAGCCAGTAGATGCCCCCCCTGTAGCCAGTAGATGCCCCCTTGTAGCCAGTAGATGCCCCCTGTAGCCAGTAGATGACCCTGTAGCCAGTAGATTCCCCCCTTGTAGCCAGTAGATGCCCCCTGTAGCCAGTAGATGTTCCTTTAGCCAGTACATGCCCCCCTGTAGCCAGTAGATGCCCCCCTTGTAGCCAGTAGATGCCCCTTGTAGCCAGTAGATGCCCCCTGTAGCCAGTAGATACCCCTGTAGCCAGTAGATACCCCCCTTGTAGCCAGTAGATGCCCCTCTTGTAGCCAGTAGATACCCCTGTAGCCAGTAGATGCCCCCCTGTAGCCAGTAGATGCCCCCTTGTAGCCAGGTGATGCCCCCTTATAGCCAGTAGATGCCCCCCTTGTTGTCAGTAGATGCCCCCTTGTAGCCAGCTTATGCCCCCCTTGTAGCCAGATTATGCCCCCCTTGTAGCCAGTAGATTTCCCTGTAGCCAGTAGATGCCCCCCTTGTAGCCAGTAGATGCCCCTGTAGCTAATTATAAAATAAAAAAAGTACTCACCTCGGTCCGCGTGTCCCGTTCCGGAGCTGCTGAACGGTGTAAGCGGCGTTACGTCACCACGCCACTTACGCTGTCACGCAGCTCACATGGATCTACTCGGCCGGCAGAGCTGCCAACCAAGGAGACCCAGCGTCGCAGGGGGCCCGGTGAAAGCCCTGCGCCCCCTGCGACGCTGATACATACAGGGGAGAAGGCAGGACAGTAACGATCCGTCCTGCCTCCTCCCTGTACCGGCAGGCTGCTGACTCTGCTAGGGTTAACCTCCGGGCGGGCGAGGCTAGCGGCCGCGGCGCCCCCGCTCAGGTGAGCAGATCCTCTGCGCCCAGGGCGATCGCCCGCCTCGCCCGCCCCTAAGAACAGCCCTGGTAACAAAAAATATAATAGCAAACAGTATAGAAAACAATGTAGCAACGATCAGCACCTGATCTTTTCACTTTGAGTGTCCCAATATATTACAAGGGATCATTCAAAAATGCACGTGTAATAACTAACAATGTAGCAACGATCGGCGCCTAACCCTTTGACATTGAGTGTCTCAATATAATGATACGCGGGATCGTTCCAGAGTGCACATGTAATAACACACACAAAGTCACCAAGCGGTTTGTGAGGAGGTTTTACCACGTACCTATAAGCAAGGAACGCCTTCCAACTATAGTGTTCGGCAAAGCTTCGTGCACAATGATCCACTTAATAAACAGGAATAGGGAGCACGTATGTCTTAACTGACCGAACAATCCGGCCGGCAGTGCTCAGGTCTTCATGCGCATTATAATAGCCTAGAATGCGCCTGATTTATGAACCTGCTCTACAGGGGGTCATAAATCAGGCGCATTCTAGCACTTGTACGACATTTCTGTCTCAGATATACCACTTTGAAAGCTTTCCGCACGCCCCTGCACACCCCCTGAAATCAGACGCATTACAAAGTGCCTCGGATGCTATGTAATGCACCTGATAATGGCATGTGGCACATTTAAAAATGTAGCGAATGGGTCTGTGCCTGATATTGGGCTGAAAAGACGGCAGATATCTGGTGCAAAACCGTTCATACATGCCGGCCCACATGTTTAGACACTTGTCTAACTTTAAACAGCTTATTAGTTAGCACAGTTTGTACCAAACATGCCCATTTTCTCAAAGCTATGCCTCCTTTGTTGAACATCCCACAAAAGTATCTAAAAACTTTTTAAAACACATAATAAAGGTGGTGTAAGGCATGTATCTCAGCATTTTGGCACCATTTGCACCAGAATTCTGGTGCAATTACCATAGTAAATGTGATAGATAGATAGATAGATAGATAGATAGATAGATAGATAGATAGAAGCTGAGGATGGATCATGAAACAGATATTTTCAGGTGGGCCCAAGGTACTCTAGCCCAATACTGTTTACAGAAACTTATTTCAGTTCCTATCAGCAGCGCTGGTACTTGCTAGAGCTGTATGCTGTAGGTATGCAGGATGGAGCATAGGCCACTCTTTACCTACTATTTTAGATGATTATACACATAAGCTTAATGTAGGCCAAACCTACCAAATTCTGCAGGACTTCCTGCCTGTGAATAACAGTGTCACAAATTTAAGGGGGTTGCACATTATTAAAAAACAAAACTTGCCAGCAAGTCAGGGAGTGGCTAAAATAGGGGGGAAAAAACTTCACCATTCGGACTTGCTTCATTCCAGTGTCGCTGCCACCTTGTGCTGCTCCCTAATGATGACATTGTGATCGTCGGTCACGTAATGCACAGGCAATCATTAGTCTCAGGGGTCATGTGTTGTTAATACAGAAAGGGACCTCTGAAGTTTGGGGGTCACGTGAATGATGAATGTGGTATCATCAGCAGGGAGCACCGGGAGCGGCTTATCAGCTGAGCATACATCTGCATGGGAGGTCAGGAAAAATATCTGTAAACCAAATGTGTATTCTACCAACTGATATCTAATGTGTATGGCTAGCCATGGACTGTGTGCACAACTGTGTGAATACGTTTTTTTGTTCTGTCATAAATGAAATTCAAGCTGTGACACATCCATCAAACCAGCACCAGCAGTGCCTGACAGACCCCATGACTTAAAATGGGGTTCATGAAGTTCTGTCAGGGTGTCTGTCATTCTGCTTAAAACTGTAGCATTGCATGCTGCTACGTTTTTTCAGTTAAATGCAATTAAATCTGCGCTGGAGATTTTTTTTCTTTTTCTGAACCAAATAAGTGATCAGAAATCTATAAAAACGATGTCAATTCTTTTGCAGTAAAAGAAAGGACACCCTATTACAAATAGTTCATAATAGTTAATCTACTACATACGATATATGTCTTTGTCTTGTAACATGAGAACATAAATGAGATACATATTAAAGGGTAACATATATACAATAGCACAATTTGAATATTTATTACTATTGTATTAATGTTGATTATAATATTATATTATATTAAGATTATAATAAGATTATAATAAGAAAGGATGTGTTCATGAAGTGGAGAGGACCTGACAGCTAGCCCATCTGGAAATAAGGAAATTAAGGACATTAAGGGTTTCTCCCCACTGCACAGATTTTCCGCCGGTGGTCTGAAAAACTTAGAACATGTTCATTCTTCCGCCCGGTTTTTAGGCAGAACATGAACATGTGAGTGCGAACAGAGAGGGCTTAAATCCACAAACCCCGGACAATAGCCGCCCCCCTGCGTGCCAAAAAAAAGACCAAATACCGGTCGGTATTTCCCGACTGGTATTTGGTCTCTGCCGAGTAAACGCACCCTCAGGGGCCGTTCACACGGCTTATTTCAGGGACGGATTGCAGCCGTATTGCACGCCGTACTGCGCTACAATCCGGCTGCAATCCGTCCCAGCCACTACGGTAATCCACAGTTCTCAGAGAGAACTATGGATTCCGTCTCTCCTCACCGCTCGGCGAAACCGTCGGGCGGGGAGAAAGGGACATGCACATTATCCCGGCGAAATACGCACCGTGGATAATGAAAGGGCTGTGGGGGCCGGGGAGCTGCGCCCCCGCACCGCCCCTTATTCAAGCCGGAATTGCGGGCGGAATCCGTCCCGCAATTACGGCTTGAATAAGCCGTGTGAACCAGCCCTAAGGCTACGTCTGCACTGGTTTACAGTTGGAATTCAGCATTTAGAATCCGCAAAAAATCCGACTGTAAACCATCAACATAGACCTCAATAGAAAATAAGAGCTTTAGTCTATACTATATGTTCTGTAATTCACCGGAAATAGACGCATTATAGCGCTGTTCAATGTGGGCCAGCCGAAAACCGACCACAAAATCTGTGAAAAAAACGCAGTTAAAAAATGAAAACCAACTTTAAAATACCGTTCGGATTCTGTAACAGAATCTGACGGTATTTTACTTTTGCTGTGCAGACACAGCCTATGGGGCTCACTGACAGGTAAACTGGGTCCAAAAAAATGAAAAAAAAATGAAAAAAAAACCTATTATCTACTGTTTTCTGAAAAGTAGACATATGCAGAAATAATGGGTTTTTATGTTGTATTTGTGCTCTATACTAAATATACAATCAGGGCCGGGACGACGGGTAGGCCAAGGTAGGCGACCGCCTAGGGCGCCTACCTCAGCTATCCCTAAGGGGGCGCCGTCAGGGCCCCGACCCTCCCCGGGGGCTCCGGGCCGCTGCCATGGGCCTGAAGCCCCGGGCGGTCTCTGTGACCGCTTCTGCGGGGGCAGAGAGCGAGCCTCCCTGCCCCGCAGCAGTGTCGGGCCGCTCCCCGGAGGATCGCTGGATCCCCCGGGTTTGAGCTGCAGGGCCGACACCCCAAGGGGGCCGTGGGTCCTCCACACTGCCTGAGGACCCGCCGCGGCCCCGTGGCCCTAGCCGGCAGCGTCGCGATGATGTGTGATGTCATCGCGACGCTGACTCTCCTCGCGCGCACGGGCGCGTCACAGCCGTGCGCCCGAGGAGCTGCCGGAGGAGCGCGCGGTGAAGAGGACAAGAGATAGCGCGCGCCCGGGAATTGGGTAAAAAGTATTAATGTTGTTGTTTTTAAGTGCCTGCCTGAGGCCCCCTATATCCCGCCTGTTGCCCCCCATAACGCCTGCCTGTGGCCCCCTATAATGCCTGCCTGTGGCCCCCTATATCCCGCCTGTGGCCCCAATATGCCTGCCTGGGGCCCCCTATAATGCCTGCCTGTGGCCCCCTATAGCCCGCCTGTGGGCCCCACACGCCTGCATGTGGCCCCCTATAATGCCTGCCTGCGGCCCCCTATAATGCCTTGCCTGCGGCCCCCATAATGCCACCCTGCGACCCCCCTATAATGCTGCCTGCGGACCCCCTATAATGCCTGCCTGCGGCCCCCTAAAAATGCCTGCTGCGGCCCCCAAATACCTGCCGGCGGCCCCCATAATGCCTGCCTGCGGCCCCCTATAATGCCTGCCTGCGGCCCCCATAATGCCTGCCAGCGACCCCATAAAATGCCACCCAGCCGCCCCCAAAAAGCCTGCCTGCGGCCCCCTATAATGCCTGCCTGCGGCCCCCTATATCCTGCCTGCGGCCCCCCATAATGCCTGCCTGCGGCCCCCTCTAATGCCTGCCTGTGGCCCCCTATATCCCCCCTGCGCCCACCATAATGCCTGCCTGCGGCCGCCTATAATGCCTGCCTGTGGCCCCCTATATCCTGCCTGCGGCCCCCTATAATACCTGCCTGCGGCCCCCTATAATACCTGCCTGCGGCCCCCTATAATGCCTGCCTGGTGCCCCCATATGCCTGCCTGAGCCCCCATACGCCTGTCTGTGGTCCCCATACGCCTGCCTGCGGCCCCTATAATGCCTGCCTGCGGCCCCCTATAATACCTGCCAGCGGCCACCTATAATGCCTGCCTGTGGCCCCCTCTATTCTGCCTGTGGCCCCCATACGCCTGCCTGTGGCCCCCAAAATCCTGCCTGTGGCCCCAATAATGCCTGCCTGCGGCCCCTATAATGCCTGCCTGCGGCCCCCTATATACGTGCCTGGTGCCCCTATATACGTGCCTGGTGCCCCTATATGCCTGCCTGAGCCCCCGTACGCCTGCCTGAGCCCCCGTACGCCTGCCTGTGGCCCCTATATCCCTGCCTGTGGCCCCCATATCCCTGCCTGTGGCCCCCATACGCTGCCTGTGGCCCCCATACGCCTGCCTGTGGCCCCCATACGCTGCCTGTGGCCCCCATACGCCTGCCTGTGGCCCCCATACGCCTGCCTGAGCCCCTGAACGGCTGCCTGTGGCCCCTATATGCCTGCTGGGGCCCCCCCTTTACCCCTGCCTGTGGCCCCCATACGCCTGCCTGTGGCCCCTATACGCCTGCCTGCGGCCCCATATGCCTGCCTGTAGCCCCCATACGCCTGCCTGAACCTCTAGCTATATATTTGCCTGAGCCCCTAGCTATATTCCTGCCTGAGTGCCCCTATATTTATATACCTCCCCTGTCTAAGGGGAAAAAAATCTATATCCCTGCCTAAATGAGGGGCATATCTATATACCTGTCTGACTAAGGGGACTATATAACCTATTTAAATTTAAGGAGTTATGGAAATGTGGGAATCTAAGATATTTGTGTCCAAATCCTCAGGGACGAGTCTTGGCCGGGAAACAATTGGCATGAAGGTGTGAACCGGGGGGAGAAGAAAAGGGAAAGTGAACGACGCTGATCAGAAAGAGTCTCCTGTGAGTCAATAAATGTAACTGCAGTGTTATCACTTATATTTCTGCAGAGCCTACATAAACTAGTACCTACCACTATTTTTTGGTCACTGTATGGGCGGTGGGATATGTAATCAGAGCCTGTGTACAGCTATAGTCACATGTGGGGGTCGCGTTCGGTCAGGGTCTGGCAGAATTATTTGAGCCTTAAGTAGTAATAGTTTTGGGTCTTGGTTTTGTAGGAGAGTGTTTTTAGTAACAATCATTCGTCTGGGAGAAATTTTTTCCATGTATCGGTGGATTATTTAGTGACTGTTATTTAGGGGTATTGCAACTGTAAAATGGAGGGGAGCGATTTTGAAAATGCAAATTTGTCAGCCCCTCAATTTTTTATTGTGCAGTGATCTTGGAGGATTTACGGGATCAAAGTGGAATGTGCAGAAAATTTGTGACGGACCTGGCGCCCGGGGTGAGAGGAATTAGTGTGTGTGTGGGGGGGGGTATTTTTTTTGAGAGCGAGGGGGGGGGGGGCGCCATTGGCTGTACTCGCCTAGGGCACCAAAATGCCTTGTCCCGGCCCTGTATACAATACAATTGATCTGTAATGAACTGACTCTAACGTGTGTGTTTGAGATAACAAAATAAGGTTGTGAGCCAGACTTGGTACAGAAACTGGTATGAATGGCAACAATCTCTGTACAGTGTGCACAGCATACTGTATCCCTGCCATATAAGCCATAGAAGTAAATAAATCAATAAAATAGATAATTGCAGATGAAAGTAATGTTAACTGTGCAATGTACTACTGGAACCTCACTGAACAGAAATAATTAAATCCCCCTGCAGTTATTAATGTGAAAAAAGACAGACCAAGCAATTATGAAAAAAAAACATAATTACCGCAGTGATGGCTGTATTAAAATGTAACCAAACAATTTGCATACACTTAAAAAAATAATTACCCACTATACGGAAATTGACAGATAAGAAATGTACATAACATTTACATGGGAGGATTATTAACACTTGTGGATATGTTTAGATTTGTTTGATAATTTGGTGAAAGAGGTTTGGGTTTATATTTTTCTCCACACTAACTTATTTCTAAAAAAAAAAAAAAAAAATTGTCTTAATATATCTATATTTATTAATCATTACTTTACACTAAAGTCTTACATGTTGTTCTTTATTTAGGCCTGTTTTACCTAATCAATTTTATGCAACAACTTGAAAAAAAAGGAGGATGGGGGTGAAATTGGATTTAAGTATTTCAAGGCCTCTCTTCCCTTTTACACTGAGCTATCCCATACTTTTGGGGATAGTAGAGTATGGGATAGAGTATGGGATAGAGTAGAGTATACTCAAGGCTGTGATACAGCAGACGGTGTAGCTAAAGTTTAGCTTATACAGACATCTTTGATAAACTGACAGTGAAGGTGATTGTTTATTGAAGCAACAGTATTGATCTAGGCCATATCCTTTTTTAATCATTATTAAAGGGGTTATCTGGTTTGAACAATTTCCACCTGTTAGAAGGTCCCTTGACAGTAAGTTGATTATAAAGGATCCCTTGCTTTGACCTCCAGCAATCAGTTGTAATATGTGGGAAAGCCTAGCAGGAAGTTTTCAATCTCCCTATCGCGCGGCTCCAGGTGAAATTGAACATTACACAGAGCCCTTACAAATCAATGGATTATCTGTGTAAAGCCACGGCCACACGGCAGTGACAAAATACCATTCAAATTAAGGATCCGGCCATTATTTTATCATGTTCTCAATGGTTTTGAGGGATGGTTCTGTCCACCGTTTACGGATTCGCCCGTCCCCCTTAACCATTGACTAGCAAACCGGAAAACGGGCAGAAGATTGTGCATGTTCAGAGTTTTTCAGAACACTGGCTGTATGAAAATCCATCTGGATGAAAATCCGTAGACTGCTGGGCGGATTTGCTATTAAAGTCTATGGGGATGGTTGCTTGTCGGTTTTCAGATGGTTTCCAAATCCCCAAAACGTCTGAAAATCTGCAAAAAAAAAAAAACATGTCTTTTGGACATACCCTAATGCAGAACAGGACAGGTCCTCCAGAGCGAGAGACACTCTTAGGGGGTGTTCACACGGTGTTTTGAATATGTTTTTCGGATCCGAGAAACGTATTCAAAAGCGCTGCATAAAACACATCCAACATGCACCCAAAGTGTGCTGCGTGTTTGGATGCATTTTTGCTATAAATCACCGAAAAATAAAGATTGGAAAAATCAGGGTACTACTAATTATCACAGAACCCAAAAAAAATATATATATATTATAATATATCTTATATATATATATATAATATATTATTATATATATATATAATATTATATATATATATATATAAAATATTAAACTTTTATTATATACCTATTAAAAATCTTATATTACAAACACCCTTTTTTACTGATAAATCAATATACAAAAATCAATGTACAGCAAATAGTTCATATAGGGCATATATAACACATTTAAAGTATATTACTCGCGATACTTGTTCAACTCTTCTAAATTCAAAGATTGATAACAATATTCATCCTGAAGATCAGTGAATAAAGAGAACTAACAAAATATAGCCCCAGTGAATCGGCCCTATAAAGCCCAATTATGGCCACCAAGGAATGCCTATCGGGGTGTTCGCCCTGATAAGAGCGGCCCCAATTCACCACAGGTAACCAGAGTGCACCACAGCAGGCTTTAGTAGATGGTCCAACCAAAACAATAGATAAACGACGCATTTCCCCTATTGAAGGTTCATCAGGGGAGGTCTGGTAGACCAGAACCGATAAAGTTGCGCCATGATGAAGGGCGTCACTCAGATAAATGCGAGGGCCCCTTAAATATGCCAACCCTCCACTATGCATAAACAAGAAACACCCAACTGAATGACAAACATCACTACCTGATATAACATAAAGATGTTACCCAATACAATATGTATTAGCGTCCTCATGTGTGGTCTGCGCCTGCGTCAAATATCAGCTGCCACACAGAACCAATTGCGTCCCTCCACTCAATTCCTATACGTCAACGTGCAATCATACACATCACTGGCGTCCCTAAAGATGAACCGCGCATGCACACAACAGGCGCAGAAACATCATAACAAGAGCGCAGGCGTGCCCAAGATAGACGCCACATACATCAGTGTCCAGCTTGGCGTCCTCAAAGATGAACTGCGCAGGCGCATCATAGGTGCAGGCAAACCGCTACACGAGCGCAGATGCGCCCAAGATAGATGCCATATACACCAGCGTCCAACCGGACCCACTGCGCAAGCACACCACAGGGAGCGCACAATCACATACAACACTCCATTGTCACAACAATAACTGGTCAATGTCACTATGCATTGTTGCTGCCTGACCTACTATCAAAGCCAGAACAATACTACAATAGTGCTATCCATCCCAGGATGGGATAAATAATACGATAAATTGACCCAGTATACAATATACCGATAAGGCAACATATATTTATAAATCTGTGCCAAATCAGTAGGTAGAGCAAACAAGGATGTCATAAGTGTATAATACACAGTACATTGAAATCTGTCAAAAAGATGGGGGGAATTTTTTTTTATGCAGAACAAGGTAAAAAAAGGTAAAAAAATTGATAACAAGATTAATAAGAGTGAATGACCTAACTAAGATCAAATAACTCAATTATTATGGCTAAGATGTATAGTCCTCTTTTTTACAAAAAGCTCCCAAACTGTAAAGACTCGTTTAACCCAGTTGGCGAAACAGCTTTCAATCTATATGTATCTATATATCCAATGGCAGCTGATATTTGACGCAGGCGCAGACCATACACAAGGAAGCTACTACACATTGTATTCGGTAACTGCTTTATGTTATATCAGGTAGAGATGTTTGTCATTCAGTTGGGTGTTTCTTGTTTATGCAGATTGGAGGGATGGCATATTTAAGGGGTCTTTGCATTTATCTGAGTGACCCCCTTCATCACGGCGCAACTTTATTGGTTCTGGTCTACCTGACCTCCCCTGATGAACCTACAATAGGGGAAACGCGTCGGGAGATGTTTATCTATTGTTTTGGTTGGACCATCTACTAAATCCTGCTGTGGTGCACTCTGGTTACCTGTGGTGAATTGGGGCCACTCTTATCAGGGTGAACACCCCTATAGGTATTCCTTGGTGACCATAATTGAGCTTTATAGGGACGATTCACTGGAGCTATATTTTGTTAGTTCTCTTTATTTCACTGATCTTCAGGATGGAAATTGTTATCAATCTGGAAGAGGTGAACAAGTATCGTTAGTAATATACTTTAAATGTGTTATATATGCCCTAAATGAACTATTTGCTGTACATTGATTTTTGTATATTGATTTATCGGTAAAAAAGGGTGTTTGTAATATAAGATTTTTCATAGGAATATAATAAAACTTAACATTTTATATATTGTGTTTTTTTGGGTTCTGTGATAATTAGCATTTTTGACATAGTTTTAAATAGGATGTCTGTTGCGTCAAACCGATCAAGAATTGACATTTCAATTCTTTTAATCCCTTAACGACCGCCCACCGACTTTTGACGTCTGCTGGTGTGGGTCGTTCGTCAACAGCGACGTCTTTTGCCGTCGCTGTATCCTTCGGGGTTTGCAGCGCCCGGTGCCACAGCTGCACTGGGATTGGGGCTGTACTACACCGCCCTGATCCCAGAGCATCTCCTGCGAGCACCGAGGAGCGGAGGAAATCTCTGCAACCCGGTCCTTCAACCCTTTGATTGCGGCGGTGCTTTACAGCAGCGCAATCAAAGGGTTCCCCTGCTCTGTTGGGTGATCGGAACACCCGGTGACCCGACGGAGCTCGGGGAACGGCTGCACAGTCAGCCCTGGGGACCTAGAGTGGCACCAGAGCTGTCTGTGTATGAAGCCAGTGACCAAGACACACTGTGTGCTGTCCAGATCACTGCCTGTGTCCGACTGATGCAGATTATAATGTATAATGTATATGAATATGCTAATACATTACTAAGTGTTATAAAAAAAAATATGTAACACAGTTCTCCCTTCATGGGATTAAAAAAAAAAGTAAAAAACATAAAAAGTGTAAAAAAAATGAATAAAAAAATAAATAAAATAAAAATAAATATTTAATAAAAAAATAATTGTGCATATATTACACACACAAAAACCTACACATGTTAGGTATCCACATGACCGTAATAACCTGTAGAATTAATCTAACAAGTTATTAAGTGTGAAATGTGAATGGTGTAAAAAAAATGTAAAAAAAAAACAAAAAAAATAAGAAAAAAATTCTGCAATTATTTATAAGTGAACTTAAACTATTCCCCCATAAAGTACAACTCGTCTCGAATAAAACGAGACCTCATACAACTGCGTCATTTAAAAAATTAAAAAAAACTGTTGAAACGCAAGGAGGCAAAAACTAAAAAAATGTTCTGGTCATTAACTACTTTTGGCTTAAGGGGTTAACTGATGTGAAAGACGCATCAGAAAGACACAAGTAAATATGCATCATGGATCACTCGTCTGAACGCTGATGCGTGTTTTACATAGAAAGCAATGTAAATCACACTGCACATTGTTAGATGCATGTTTGAGTCCGTTTTGGGTGAAATGATGTGTGAACATCCACTTATGGGTAGACAACATTTTTGAGTCTGGCAGATAAAACAACATGTACAATGTGAAATAGAGAAGACTTTGTCTTAACCCCTTACTGACATTGGACATATGAGCGCTGCGATCCCGCTACATAGTCGGCGGGTGTTAACTGCCAATTGCATCAACACTCGGCAGTTAAATAATGGGGTTCTGATAGATTATCATGGTGGCTGGAAGCCTTGCATGTTTTCAATTTTGCTACTTCCGGCCCCAGGCAGGAAGTAGTAAAACCGCCATCTTTGTACACCAGAATGCATTGTATTACAAAACAATAGGCTGTAAAAATGATCGTGCACTCTAGTGGTGTAGTAACTCAAAGTTAAAGTAAAAAAAAAAAAGGATTTAAAGTGTAAAAAAAAATATATATATTAAAAGTTCAAATCACCCTCTTTTTTCCATTTTACAAATAAGAAAATAAAATAATAAAGTTACACATATTTGGTATCATCGCATCCAAAAAAGCCCAATCTATTAAAATATAAACTCATTTATCCCGTAAGAAAAAGAATTCCAAATGACAAAATTGCGATCATTTCACATCCCCTAAATATTGGAATACATTTAATAAAAAAAAAGTCAAATGTATTCCAAACTGGTAGCTATAAAAAGTACACTTTAGCCTGCAAAAAATGCCCCTCACTCAAGTCTGCGGGTGTTAGTGCAAAAATTTTATTGGTCGCAGAAAATGGCACCACGGCACAGATTTCAAGAATAGAAAATGTTTGGAATTTTTTTACGGTACCAACCTGTTGCTGAATGCGTATCAACCTGTAGAATACAGATAGTACATCATTTATACCGAGGAGTGAGCGCTGTGAAAACAAAACTCCCACAAACATGACGCAAGTACGCAAGCAGACAGAAACGCCAGGGGACCGTGGAAAAGTGAGTGCTTACCTACAGGGGGCCCTAAGCTACCTACACGGGCCCTAAGCTACCTAACCTACATGTGCCCCTAAGCTATCTAACCTACAGAGGCCCTAAGCTACCCAATTTACAAGAGGCCCCAAGCTACCGCACAGGGGCCCCGAGCTACCTAGCTACCGCCCGGGGACTCTAAGCTACCTAGCTACCGCCGGGGGACCCAAGATACCAAGCTACCGCTCGGGGACCCAGAGCTACCTTGCTACCGCTCAGGGGCCCCAAGCTACCTAGCTATCTAGCTACCGCCCGAGGGCTCCAAGCTCCCTATCTACCACCTGGGGGCTCCAAGCTACCTAGCTACCACTTGGGGGCCCCAAGCTGCCTAGCTACTGCCCGGCGAGACTCCTAATCTACCTGCCTACCTACTGAGGGACCCATAATTACTAGAGGGTAATTCATTACCATTTGGACCACTATAGATGGGAAGTTTGTACATGGGTGATGGGGCACATAGTTGGGAAAATGACAAAAAAGTGAGGAGTCTCAGGTGTTTGTGTAGTAAATTCTTCAGGGATAAGTGGTAGATGGAAGAAGTCATCATGGTGGTCTGGACAGAATGGAGAAGAAAAAGGCCATCACCTGTGAGGCCTTAAATATAAGTACACTATTTGCAAAGCACCTGTGTACCTGGTATTTACCATGGTAGGGTCACTTAATGGTGGAAATATTGGTCTTGGTGTAATGGTTTATATTCAGTAACAATATGGCGTTATTATTCAGTATTTTCATGGTCGAGATATGTGATTATAATGTGGCTGTATTATTAGGTGCTTGTATATTGTTATTTGGTGATATTTGGTGGGAGAAAAGGGGACAGAGCTGTGAGGGGCAGCAGGGTCTGCGGGGGGAGGAGGGCAGATGCTCCAGCTGTATGGGGCCCCAAAATTTCTGATGGCGGTCCTGATTGGACTGCATGTTCAATGTAATGGCTTCTCTTTAAGGAAACTTTTAGATGTTTGTTGAGTGCCGCTACTGCTTAGCAACTTGACAAAAACAACCAGTTCTGCAATTGTGTATGCCTACATACATGAAATGGTTAATATATATTTGGGTTCTACACACCAAAATATTCAGCACAAAATTATTTTTCAATAACTGTTTTCCTTGTAAGATCAATGGAGCAGAAATTCAACTATCCAAGACCGAGATTGGGATGAAAGAAAATGAAAAAGTACTGATGGATTAAATGAACAGCTTCCTGAGACATCTGCTAAGGCTATCACTTATACACAGCTCCAGATTTGGCTGTCTAAGCAAAATATTTTTGCTGTCTGGAAAGGTAGTGAATATGCAATGCCAGAAAAAATTAAAACACTGTCAGACATTCATTTTAGATTATTTTTTTGTTTGCGACAAAAATTCAAATGAACCACAAGCTTGTATATAGAATATCCATTAGTTGTGTGTCTTCTGGGATAACTTAAAAAAGCAAAAACTTTACAAATATGTATGAAAATATTAGCTGCAGTTAAACAGAAGTCTTTTTTTTTGAAGGGGGAGGGTTACTTTTTAATGACTATAAAAGCACTTTTTAGAAGCTTATGTATTGTACCTAACATAATTGGTCACTCAGAGATTTGCGCTAAGACTACACATACAAAGCAAATAAAAATAAAGCTCAACAGCGACGTTAATACCGTAAGCTCCACTTTCTTTATGACAAAATGACAAAGCTTTCCTACATAATACCAGTAAGTGAAAAGAAAGATGGAAAACAGTCACATTTTAACCACTCGGGTAGAGAGCAGAAGCTGTGAGATAAAATAAGAATTTAACCAACACAGCTTTATATGCTCCTAAAATGTGGTCTCCAGCAAGTAAAATCACTCACTAGACCCACATACTGTATATATTTATTATTAGAGATTTGGAGACTTTATTATAGACAGTCTGCAAATACAAAAGAATACAATACAGTGTTTATTGCGAATCTCTGGGGCTGAATATGTTCTACTTCCACAAATGAGAATATGACATGAAGTTCATGTTCTTGTGATCAGACACAAAAATGTTTGATATCAGTCCCCTGCAGTATATGGTAAAGTATTAAAGTTGCATTACATTGGAAGAATAGAAGTAACACATCTAGATACTGCAGCACGTTCACAAAAAGCGACTTCTTATTGTTATCTTTAGGATCATTATATTAAATTCCAAAATAAAATTAATAATAACCTACGGTTTTCAAAATCTGTAGATTTTTTATGAAATCAGGATGACAGACTATCCTAACACCATGATCATGTGGGCACCTTCTGTGAATGCCATCCACAATGCCACAACAAACAATGGAAGGGATTGGAAAAAAGCCTGCCCAGTTTTCCCAAGGAATGTTATGATCAAAAAAGACTGTGGCATCCCTGATGACTGCTCCATGGTTATCAGCCCAGGGCATAACAAGTATTTTGTGGATACCTGCTAGAGCATAACTGAGTGTAATAAAATAACAAATACTACTATTTTTTAATAAAATGTTGTTTAATAATTTAAATTCATAAAATATAACACAACATAGATAACAGAGAGCTGCAGCATTGCTTAGTTCCCCTTAATTTCCTGACTGTTTACATTAACTATGACCATGAGCTGATCTGGTCGCGCTTGTGTTGTTTGCACTTCTTATCTGATGGCAGGGCACATGAACAGCTTTGAAGGGAGGGGGGAGAACAAAGCCTGTGTCTGCCGTATAGAGAATCCTCTGATTGTAATGTAATTATCTGAGTAAACATGCAGTCGCTCCCTGCTCAGCCCTCCTCCCTCCCCCCTGCAGCAGACCGTGAACGCTGGCTGCTCGGATCTTATCTTCTCTCCTGAGCAGATAAGAGGGAGAACACAAAACACAAAACCTGTATAGCTTGTGTACAATACAGTTATCCTCTGTGGTTTAGCGAAACAACATGTTTGCTCAACTACAGAGACTGAATAGCAGCCTCGGGAGCGTGCATGGGAGGTGATGCGATGACATCACAGAAGAGGCACGTTTTTTTAAACACAGAAACACAACGCCCCTTTTTTCAAGACTCAAGAGGACAGTTCAGCTTGTTAGGTAAGGAAATCACTTCTTGGCAAAACCCCTTTAAGGATATGTCCACATGGCAAAAGATTTCAGTCAGTTTTTCAGATGGTTTTCGGGTTTGAAAACCCTCTGAGAACCAAACGTCAACCATCCCTGTAGACGTCAATAGAAAATCTGTCCAGTAGTGGATTTTCCCGCCGCCGGCGTTTTGAAAAACTAGGAACAAGCACAATCTTCTGCCCGGTTTTCAGGCGGAGGTGTGCAATTCAGTGGTTCAGGGGGATGGGCGAATTCACAAACCGTGGACAGAATTGTCCCCCAAAACCATTCAAAATACCGGCCAGAATCTTAATCATAATCCCACCGGCATTTTACACTTGCCGTATGGCCGCACTCTAATTGATAAAACCTGTAAAATAAATGTAAAATGTAATTTTGGGTGTTCTACGTGTGACCTCCTTCAAGGGTCTCAGACTGATAAAGCGGGTTCTTTCCAGCGAAACGCATTATGCTCTATTAATAAATTATTTTATTCTCTGCTCCTGACCAAGCCGCATGCTTCTTCCATCAGCGTTCTCACAAGCCGTTCCATTCCATTGGCTTAGAATCCCCTATTCTAACTTTCACTCCACACAACTGAAGTTTTTGGTGCTATTGGGTCAGCTGCCTTGAGCATATTAACAAGATCTCCCCCCGTGTAGTTTTAGGCTGACTCCACCTTCTTCATGATCAAGGATACACCCATGATGAGTGAGATTATTCGCATTGGTGCCCAGATCTAAGTAGATTACAGTCATAGTATGTATTTTCTTCAATTACAAACATCATATATAATTTTTTTCTTCCAACCAACAGTTTGTCTCTTCTCACCCAATTCTGTGGACAGGAGTAATTTATAAAGGTGACATATTTATGTTAGCCCTGTTTTTAATGCAGTAAACGAGCTGACTTAGGCAGCGTCTAACTGGTCTGTAGGAGCCAGATATCTTATGGGTGTTAGGCGAGCATAAATACGTTATTTACTCCCCTATTTTAGCAAAATGAAAATCCATTTATATAAATTTATTACAATGCCCTACCATGATTTTCTGGATTTTTATTTTAGGTATATTATCATATCTCTCAATGATAAAACTTAACCTACTCTTTAAAAATTATAGACTGTCTCATGCTTTATCAAGTGGGCAAACTTCAAAACCAGCTACGACAGAGAAATGATATTAAACTAGCAGTCATGTGGTGCAATGGAATCCTTCACAAAACTTCCAGCCGCCATGTTAGCTGATCAGCACTCCCTGCCAACCTCTTGGCCGATGCAGGCCACACATTTCTCGATCACTGCTCCATTTTTATTGCCCTTCCTTAATTCACCTGCTGCTTACCTGGTGGGGAAGACACCAACCTTCTATGTAGTGGGATTGCTGAGTTATCCTGCTAGAATCACACCTATACCAGGCAATCGTATGTGCCTATTATACCGTTCACAAGTACGCTTTCAATTAAACCCATAGTCTCTCATCAATTTTTCTTTGTCACGTACTCTTCGTTTGTCAATGTTTCTAAGAATGTCACTTGTTTCATTTGTACTTTGTTAGCTCTTTGAGCTATTATTAGCTTCTAGAGTAAACAGCAGTTGTCTCATGACACTCCTGATAAAGTGCCCTAATTTAATAGACAAAACTTTGTAGCCATTAATTTGATACAAGCACGTTCTGCTTTATTTGACTTGTAAAAATGCGATTCCCCTAAGTTTCATATGTTAATTTGCAGAATACGTTTGTTATCCATGTGCATGAAAATACACCTTTGTATAACCCTGTTATTATTTTTACAAACTAAAATTTTGGGTGTTCTTAGAGTAACAATAAAAGACACAACACCAATGGTAGATTTACATTATCAATAAAGTGCTACATTTTATCTGCCACAAGTTGTGAAAAATATAAGAACAAAATATACAAAAGGAATTGGTATAAATAAGTTGTGTCTTAACAAGACATCCTCAGTGTATTTCAAGTTGCACATTTCTCTTAAAGAGACAGAAAAGTAATTTTAATTAGGGCCATGTCTTATGGACATACTTGAATCCCTAAATAATGGTAAGTGGGTGTTGTTCACGGGGATAAAGAGAAGGTATAGCTACTAACTGGGTTCTTTAGTTCTGTGTATAGATTCTATACATAGTTTGGGGCAGTGCTAATGTAGGCAGCAACAGTGCTAATCTTGGGATTGACAAGGGGCATTGGTGATCTTAGTGATGAGGAAAGGTTAAAAAGAAATAAAATACATAAATATATTAAAATATATAGAATTTTTGTTTTGAATTTTGATTTAGATTGCCATAACCACTTAAATCAAGGAACTGTAAGGGCCCACTTGCTCCCCATTAACACTTGCACCATTGTTTTGGTTGTCCTTTGCGTCCAAAAATGTTTACACCACCTTTTTTTCTATAAAAATGAACAACTGTACGTACAACAAAGTAGGTGCATATATGCCTAGGCAGACACATTTGAATGCGCCTTATGTAGGTGCCATCAAATATGTTAGAATGATATGCCTATGTGCCTAGCGACTAGGGCCCATTAATTGATAACTTTGCAAGCATTATACACCTGCTAAGATTTTTAACAAGCGTTCATTCATTCGCGCATGCACTATACACTCTATCTTAAAGTTCGCCCATTAAAACGGAGTCGCGTGTGTGCTCTCTTTTCTGACACAACACCCTAAATGTGCTTACTCTTGATGAGAAGAACTGGTGCCATAGCGATAATGTATGAGTTTTCAATTACCTCTAGGTTCCATAGGGGGAATCTAAGATCCTCAAAATGAATCTTATGCCCCCGTTCTTACATCCACTTCTTTTTCTTCCTTGTTTGAAGTTGATGAAACCATGTCTTCAACCATACAAACTAAGCAACAGCTGTCTCAAATTGCTCATAGAGTCGCAAAGGAACCTGTCACTTTAAACAATGCAGAAAAATCCATTTGCAAGGCACTCTTGTTTGTTTCTTTTTTTTTTTATTTGTTTTTTTTTTGACAATAAACATGTGTTATACAGGGTGTTACATAGTTACATAGTTTGTAAGGCTGAAAAAAGACAGATGTCGATCCAGTTCAGCATTTTTATGTCTATCAGTGTTGAGTCAGTAGGAAGGCAAAAACCTATGAGGAGATAGAAGCCAATTTTTTTTATCTAATTTATAGGAAAAAAAATTTCTACCATACCACACAGGCAAACCATAATAAACCTATCTATATAAACACATCCACACTACCAACCCATTTACCACAACACAACAACTATCCAACCCAATCCATAAAACACCCCCCCCTTTTTTTCTCTCTAATAAACCTAACAATCAAAAATATAACCATAAAAACAAATAACATATCCCAACAAACACATCAACTATTCTATCAATAAATTCAACCTAACCACACCTACTCAAATTTCTCTCAAACAACAATCCCTACATCCCCCTTTATTTTTTTTTATAATTTTATTATTTTACCCCCATTTTGGGGGTGTGGGTTTGGGGGACATTTAATGATATTTAACCATATTTATTATGTCCCCCAAAAGCCAGTCTTTTCTCTAAACTAAATACACTCTGAATATTGCTATCTTTCTGGTATTGCCAGTCCACACCCAGCCATTATTATAATTTTTGTACACACAGCCAATTTGAACCTGTTCAAAGCTCGTATGATGTCTTTTCCTGTGGAACTGGGGCCCCCCAAAAACTGATACACAACTATTTCTATTTTGCGGTACTGACACAGTGACTTTGTATCAATGGGAGTATGCACGAGTTCTCTTATGTTGCTTGCATGCTATGCCCCTTTAATACTACCATGATCCTGTTATCGCCTTGGAGCTGTGTATCTGACATGGCGTGCAAACATTAAGTTTACATGATTCCTAACTGAGGATCACCAAGTTCCTTATCAGGTCCACTTTTTCCCAGCACTTTTTCTGTTTACATGTAATCATGGAAAGGAATTTTTTCCTTCCCATGTGCAGACCTTGCATTTCATAGTTTCCATAGTTTCAAGTTTGTTAAGGCCTAAAAAAAGACAAGTTTCCATCTAGTCAGCCGTTGTGCTAAGGTGTTGATCCAGAGGAAGGCCAAACCCCCAATGAGTTTCCAATACACAAAGTGAGTTACAGACTATCCAAGTAACCTTTCTAATCTCAAATGTTTTTTATATTGCTCTTTTGCCTAGCCTCTATTAGAGTTTGAACTGCCACATAATTTGTTTTATGATATTACTTAATTGTCTCTCTTTGATAAAAAACGATGTACCAAAGTTTAACTTGAACAGTGATATATATGCATCCTGTAGTTATCTTGTTCTTAATATTCACCACAACTCAAAAGCTTTAAAAAGCACCATCTGTGAAAAAAGTTGAGATAATCGTTCTAGACCTGCATGCGCGACATGCGTGGTTAGCCATTATCTGCCCAAGGTTATCTTCTGCTACAACCTAAATGTAGGGGTTTGTTTCGCCATTTTGATGGTTTTGCTTCTGAATCCTTGAATTTGCTATTTCAGTTTGAAGCCTTATTGTGTAACATTTTTGCATTTTTCTCATTTACTTTTTTGCTGGACATGTGCTTTTCCATTTGTTTTTTGATCTAACAGATACGTAGCAATAGGTGTGAGTTTTTATTAGTATGTCTTTGCTGAACTGCAGCCTGAAATGTGTAAATAGATACATGCCTTGCCTTTTTATTGATTTAAGAGGAAAAAAATAAGGCCTGAAGATTTTACTTCATTTTATTGCATGTAAGACATATTTTTTTTTTTAAGTTTTGTTTTCTGATGGTTAAATAGGTTTCAATAGTTTGATAAGACTAAAAAAGACAAGTAGTCCATACTAGTTACAGCCTGTTGCCCGCAAAGGTGTTGATCAGAGAAGGACAAAAACCCCCAATGAAGGTAGAAGTCAATTGCTCCTCATTTTAGGCTGAAAATCCTCCTGTCTCCCAATCCTCGGCAATCAGAAATCCCATGGATCAATGACCCACACTCCTGGAATCCTAGTCACTTTAAACTTTGCTAATTAGTATTACGCTCCAGAAATGCTATCCAAACCCTTTTGTAACTCGGTAATTGAATTCACCATGACAAAGTCCCTCTGGCAGAGAATTCCATAGTCTCACTGCTCATCCCTTTTTTTTTATTCCTTTTTTTTATATAAATTTTATTACAGTAAAGAATCCCTTTGTCTATGTTTATGTAGAAACTTTCGTTCCCTCAAGAACGTAAAGCGATGCTACCTTTATTTCGTTGCTAGTTACATCCCTGTGTATAAATAATCTTGGGTGAAAGATCTCTATATTGACCTAATTGTATGTATTTAAACATATTTATTATTCCCCCCCACCCCACCCCCACCCCCCTCCCAACCCAGTTGGCCTTACACTTTTCTCTAAACTAAATCACCCACTAATCTGCCAATCTTATCTGTGTAACTGAAAGTCCACCAAGTCCTTTTCTATTATTTTTGTTGCCTGTGCCTTGTACCTGTATCAAGCTCTACACATGTCTTTCCCTGCATGCCCACCTGGCTAGCCCAAAAATGTACACAATATTACCACTGTGTGGATCTAATCACGTGACTTGTATAATGGGAGAATAAGGCTTCTCATCATCTGCCTACTATTTGCCCCACCTTTTAATACACAACATAATCACTACTATACGCCTTGCAGCTGCCATGCACTGACACTGGCTGCCTACAATTAATGTTTACTCGTCCACCACGGATTCCCAAGTCCTTCTCCATGTCACTTCTTACCCAGTGTTTTTTAACAATTTAACATGTAATCATTAGTGTTGAGCGATTTTTTATCAGACAAGTGAAAGTCGGCAGTTTTTATGGTGATCGTAATTTCCAGTATCTGCGAATAATTAAGGTTAAAACTCTGAGCATATCCTATAAGATCGCCGCCTTTTTCGACGCTTCCTGTAATTTTTGGCGGCAGCAAATAGATTACCCGAGAATAGAGGCCAGGGGGGGGTGAACAGATGGTCGTGTGCGACGTCATGACTGGGCATGTGCTATGTTGCGATTGGCCTGGAAAAATCCATGACCTCCGTTTAACATAGAACAGCGTTTCCTCGTTTCAGCCTCTGCTGCTTCTCAGCCGTCTCATAGGGATAGGACCTTGACCGAACCCCTCGCCTGTAGGCATCAAACAGCTCAGCCCGAAATTAGTCTATTTTCTGCCCACAGAGCCAACACCTCTACTATTAGCATGTGTATCCTTCCAATTTAGTTATATATAGAGATTTGAAGCTTTTATGTAGATATGACCGAAGAGAATTTCAAAAGCATGCAATCTACCGCCTGTAAACTCCCGGCGAAGGGGAGCAAGGGGCAGAACGGTCGGGGAGGGCGTGGGGGTTGGCGGGGTGGGCCACCGAGGGCGGGCAACAACACCATGACAAGCTACTTTATTCTATAATAGAACACTGGATACAAGTTCACAAGATCTTTAGTAGTTAGACATTGAAGTGAGAATCATCTATTTATTTATTATTAACAGCTTCTGCTATTGATAATTTAATTTTCCATGGATATATTCGGAAGCCCTGAACTTAGTATGTGATACACATCATTTTAGTAACTGCCAGATGTCTCATTGTTAAGCGTGCCAAAAAACTCCACTTTTCATTCTTATCAGTATACATTTCAGATATGTGTTTGCATTTTATCTTTTACCACATTTACACCATGTGACTGCTTGATATATATCCAACCTTGCAGTTAAAATTACCAATCCAGCAATCTTGTACGTCAGCACAGGTTGATATCGTGTTGCCTAAAAATACCGTGGTATCAATACCGAAACATAACAGTTAGTTTAATATTATACAATAATTACCAAACACCGTTGTTTTTTGACTTTTGCGCACCCTAGCCATTGTTCCATTGACGCCAGCATCCACGTAAATCTTCAAAACAGCCAATTTCATTATATTCACCACAGTGAATAGAAAGGTGCAATAATACCGTGTATCATACGCAACACATAACAGCTACCGTCGTTTTTTGACTTTATGCAAAATACCTAGCTATTAGATTCATTGACGCCAGCTAATTCCACGTAAATCTTAAACAGCAATTCCTAATATTCAACAAAGGTGAATTGAAAGGCTGCAAAAACATACTGTGTTTTACAATACGAAACATAACAGTTACCTTGTTTTTTGACTTTGCACACCTGCCATTGTTCCTTGACCGCACGCAATTCCTAACGCTAAATCTTAAACAGAGAAATCTCATATCACTCACAGCACCCGGGTGAATTGTAAGGCCTGCAAAAAATACCTGTGTAATTATACGAAATAACTGTTACTGTGTTTTTAATTTGCGACACACAGCTTTGTTCTATTGACCAGCATCCACGTAAAATCTACTTAAACAGCAGTTTCTATATCTCACCACAGTTGTGAATTCGAAGGTTCTGCTGACATTTTATTACCTAAGTGTGTTGCACTAAATGCTAGCACGTATCCATTTTGGACTGTTCGTTGATGATTAATTTCAGCATTCTCCAGCCTTGTTTGACGGTTTAATAATGATGGTATTGTTGCTCTCCCCTGACTTTTAAAGGAATTGCCATAAACGATTCTACTATCGAAAACCCTTTTTCGTAGCGGCCCACATCGACAACGATCGTCTCCTACCCAACCAATCGCTCAAATAGTAATCAGTAATGGGTTTCTCTTCCCCCTGTGCATAACCTTCATTTTTCATGTTAAAAATCATCTGCCCTTTCCCGCCCCGGCCTCCAACTTTCCCGTCCCTTTTTAAAAACATTTTCCTCTTTTGTGTTGTTACTTTACAGATTAGTATTGTCTGCAAAAATCTATTCTACTTGTATTCCCGTGTAAGATCATTAATGAAAAAGTTTAAAGAGGGTAGGGCCCAATCGACCCTTGTGGTACCCCCCCCAGTAACAGCGATCCCTCTGGTTTGTACCGTTTAATTACACCCTTTGTTTTCTATCAGGGCCGTTACTTTTCCCATTCACACTTTTTCCCCCGTCCCCAAAATTCCATTTAATTTACCAACTTTTTTGGGCACCGTCTCAAATGCTTTAAAAAACTAGATATTGACATCCAGTGCCTCACCCTATCCATTCTTCATAAGGTCATTAATGACTATTAAATGAATTGGCCCCAAAATTGACCCCCCTGGGACCCCCTATTTAACAGCAATCCAGTCTGAGTATGTACCATTAATCACCACCCTTTGTTTTCATCACTCAGCCAGTTCCTTACCCATTTGGAAACATTTTCCCTCAGTCTAAGCATTCTCATTATACTTTCCAACCTTTTATGTCGCACAGTATCAAATGCTTTAGAAATCCTAGATAAATGACATTCATTGCGTCACTCCAATCCAGTCTAGAACTAACCTCTTCATAGAAGCTGATGAGATTAGTTTGACAGGACCAATCCTTCATAAATCTTTGCTAGAATGGCGTTATACATTGATTTTCAGTTAGGTACTGCAGGATAGCATCTCTTAGAAAATCTTTAAACATTTTACCTACAACAGAGGTTAAACTTACCAGCCAGGATCACTTTTTTACCCCTTTTTGAATATTGGCAACGCATTTGCTATGTGCCAATCCTTTGGGACATACCTTGTTATTTTACAGTCCATAAATATTAAGAATTGAGGCCTGTCTATCACATTACTTAATTACCTTAGGACACGGGGGTAAATAGAGACCTGGTGATTTTTCTATTTTAGGCTTCATAAGGTGGAGCGGCACTTCTTCCTGGGTTAGATACGAAAAAATTTAAGAAAAAACACCAATAACCAACCTTAATGGTAAAATATAACAATCTTTATTGAAAAAACAAAATAACTACATGAACATGCAAAAGTAAAAATATATATAAGATAATACAAATACACACCCAACAGAAAATACTGCTACAACCCTCCAAAACAACAGGGTAAATGGACACACACCAGTGTATATAAATACTAGGCTAAGACCAGAATATATAATATCAAAAATGCATACTTATATTGTTTTGTAGGTTATTTAAGAAAAATTTAAGGTGGAGTTTACCTCATCCCTCTGCTCATCAACAGGGAGATAATTTTCCTCAGTAAATACGATAGAGAAAAAATAGTTTAATAGGTTTGCTTTCTCCTCATTGCCCTCTACAATTCCTCTCTCACTACTTTTCAAAAGGCCAACATTTTCAGTTTTAATCTTTTTACTATTTATATAATTAAAAAATATTTTGTAGTTTTAATATATATGGCAATACTTCTTTCTGTTTCCAGTATTGCTGTCTCTATCATTGTTTTACATATTTAATTTTTTTTTCCTTATAGCTTTTTAGTACCTCCTCACTGGCCAGTCCAACTGGAAACCTAAACCTAGAATATGAATAGGTATAAGAAATGTAATGAATAATATTGTAACAGTGACGGGGGGGATAGTGGAGGAAAGATATTTCCCAAGAATCGTCATATGGGGCCTAGAAAAGGTATGGACCATGGTGTGCCGGGTGCCGGCTCGGTGAAGGAACCGACATTTGTTTGTGTCAGTGATACTGACATGTAAAAAAAAGCTTCCATTCGCTTTACCGGCCCTTTTTCGGGGAGTGGTAAAAGACCCGGGGGGGGGCCCTCCCCGCCCCAGTGAAGCTGGTGCCAGGCCTAAAACCCGAGTCCAGCCGAAGGGTGTGGTGTTTGCTGGGCCAAAATTTTGAAAGTACATAGCTTGTGTCTTTGAAGCTTTTCCCAGGGTCACTGATGTGTGTCTCTGGTTGTTAGACTTTTTGTGTTAGTTACGCTCCCGAGCATTTTGTTTATTTTTTACCCTGAATTTAAGGCCGTGTTTTGTTTCCGTTTATCACATAAAAAAACCGGGCACACCCTACTTGAACTTTACTCAGTGTGTCCTGTCTTGTCTGGGGAAGCCCACCCTGCTCCCTCTCGGCCTGACCCTCACATAGGTGCTTCGGATCAAGCACCCAGACAAAAGAGAATACCACAGTTTGGGTTGTAAGGGCGACGACAGTGGAAAAGTGCCTGGATCGTGCTAGAACCTTAGTCCAAATAAAAGCGCAGCTGCACAGCAGTCAAGACCCCGGGAGGATAGCTTTGAAGCAGCTGTACAAGCGAACAGACCCCCATTTGAACCGCAAACCACGAAGGGCCGAAGGGGCCATGCGGGCCCGGGAGAAAAACCAACGCCCTGCGAAAAGGGGCAAACCGTCTCGCCCTACGGCAGCGCCCCAAAAACAACAGCCCAAGAGCAAGTCCTGGCGGGGCAAAAAGGTGCAGAGGACCCAAACTGCTTCCCCCCCCGTGCTGCAGTACGTCACTAGCAAAAATGACTTACCGATAGTTGGGGCCTATCTTAGGGTCTTCGAGAAGGGCCGGGGGGAGAATTCCAGGGCCCAGTGGGTAAGTTGTGGCGCCTTTTCCTAACTGGAGAGCCCCAAAAGGGCATATTTTTGCCCTTGGGAGCAGGATGCCAGGACATGTCAAATTAAAGGGCGGCCGGCTCGTTTGGGTGTGACCACCAACGGCGGGCCCGGCGTGTGCAAAATTGCCCTTCTCTACCACTTGCCCCCCAATTCACGATGTACGCCCTTTTCCCTGGTGAAAAAGGGCTGCAACCGAAGAGTCTACGCCTGCGCAGATGGGGGAGAAAGTGGTCCGGGACAATTTTGTTCGGCTTTGCCCCAAGATCCAGTGCGGGGGGGGGCAAGGGGGACCCCCAAGGGAGCAACACCTGTAAGCCTCGTTGAGAGGTACAACCCACCGAGGATTTACTCCAAAAACGGCTCCTCCTGGAAATCCACCCCCGGGGAACACAAATGTCCGGAACCCGGAAGACGTTCCGGTGAAGGGGGGGTAAAAAAATGTCCCAAGGCAGGGGCTGGAGGTGAGCATATCGGGGAAACGGGGCCCCCAAAGGTCATACGGTCTCACCAAGACCAGGAATCGGGGCCGCATAAGGTGCTGCGGTCATAACCCGGGGCATATTGCACCCAAATTTCCCCCAATTTGCCCCTAATCTACGTAATCCTAGGGGGGATTTCCCCCTGTTTTGGGATTGTGGCAAAAAAAGGTTTGCTTTGGGTTAATAACGTATGATTTAATTTCACCCGCTAACCAAAACCCATTTGCCCCCGATGCCATCCCAGGCATAGGGGGGACCCTAGAAAGGGTGATACTTTTCCCCAGCGGTTCGGGCGGGTTGGCCCCGAGGAAAAAAGGGATTGGGGGTTATCCCGACCTTGAGGTTCAGGGGGATTTTTTTGGGGGCCCCGCTCAACTCAGAACCCACCCTAGTGAAAGTTAGGGAAAATGTTAAGGTTTAAAGGAAAAACCTCAATACCCAGGGCAATACTGTGTTTCCTCAAGGGAAATAAACCAGGCTTTTGTACAGGGGGAAAAGTCCGGGGGAGTGGTGGAGCACTGGTAGTGCCACACCCTTTTGGGAAAAGGGTTTTGGACCCGCACACAAGCCGTGCTAGGGTCATCGGGGCAGCGAAAAGACAAAGGAGCCATCCCCCAAAAGGTTCTTCGGCCAGGGTGCGGGGATGTAAAGGGTACTGTGGCCTGCCCAATCCCCAACTAACCTCCATGCCCCATTACAGGAGCCCCCGGGTGCCATTTTAAAATAAGGTCCCCGTTGAGGGGACGCAATAGCCCCTCGGGGCCCTTATGAAGTTCCCGGGGCATCAATATATTTTGGGGGGTGGGGGACTACGCTATCCTAGGCCATCCTCGGGGAAAAACCTGCTCAAAACTTTTTCGGGAGTTGTTCCATATTTTTCCCCCTAGGGGCATTCCAAAAGGATCCTTACGTCAAGGGACCCCCTTTATGCCCAAAAGGCACCAAGGGTTATCCCGCTCCTTAATATTAAGCATTTGCCAATCAAAACCACCCAAACTGACAGTTTTGTGGAAATTTTTAAAATAAGACCCGAAGAGTATTTAAAAGAGGGTGGTCAAAAGGGAGGGAAGGATGGGACTGTCGTTCCTTTATCAATTTCTCAGCCCGGGGATTTTCCCTCATCACCACGGGTTTTTCCCCCCTTTAATTATTTATGGCGGCGTCCCCGGGGTCTTCTTCATTGCCAAAGAAACCTGGGAGCAAAGCTACACCCCACAGAGCGTAATAAAACACATCCCCAAATGCAAGACGGGTTTCGGATTAAAACCTGTAGTCAGGGAACATCTACAGCAGGCTCAAAACCAAAGCCGTGTTATAATAGGGCGCCAAAAATAAGGAGCTCAACCCCCCGGGGGTGGGTGTTGGTGTTATTCCTACTGAGAAAGTAAGTTCCTCTAAATGTCAAGGGGCCCATAAATCCCTTTAGAAATAGGAGATTTGGGTTTTTTGTTTAAACCCCGCCCGGTAACGCAAGCCGGAAAAGATTTACCACGGAACTTAATTACGTCTTTGGGAAAACAGGGGGGAAACCCCGGGTGCATAGGGGACACCTCATAAAGTGACCCCGGGAAATAGTTGTCAGAGTCCCTGTCAAAAAACCCAAAAAAAGGGACCCGGGGTTCATCCAAAGGAATACTGATGTGTTCTCAAACGCCAGGGCGTAAAAACCCATAAAGCATGACATTTTCACCGAGCCAGGGGTAAAATCAACTTGAAACCCTTATCGGGGCCAGAAGTCGTTTAAAAGCAAAATTAGGAGGTTTAAAAAAAGTTGGAATTGGCGTGATCGAGGGGTCCAGAACGAGTGATCGGTCCAAAAAGATCATCCCCAAAAATAGATGGTCATTACGCTTCTGTAATGATTTTCGGAACTGAATGAGGTTTCCAAATTTCGCGTACCCAATGCCCAAGGGGCGATTAATTGAGAGGTGGGTCAGCCAGATATTTCTCCCCCTTGATCTTATAAGGGGACTGGCAGGTTCCCCCGAAGATAGGCCAAAGAAAAGACGGCTTTCGCCACACCAGATGGATGTTTCAATATGTCTGCCAAACCTTTTGGGTTGCAGGGGCCCCCCTACCTTCCAAAATTAATGGATGTCGCCTTAAACCCTCGTCGTTTTTATCACATACTAGACGCATAATAATCTTTTAGCAGGACTGGGGCAGCCCTCTACCCAAGGTAAGGCATACTTAACCCCTTAGAGAAAGCAGTTAAAAAGCCAACCCCAAAAAGTGCGTCTTGGGTCTAGAAGAACCCGGTACCTGGGTTTTTTAAAAATAGGGAGGGGGCATTATAAAACCACAGGTAAAAAAAGGTGGAGGCATCAGGGCTGGGCCCCAACCCACAACGAAGGGCAATAAAGGGGGGCCCTTTTTAGGTTATGGGTTATTATCGCAGATTTTATCCCGAACTTTTCGAGTATAGCAGCCCCCCAAAAGACCACAAAAAATATAAGGGTCGGGCGCTTGGGAACCGGAGGAAAGGGAATTTCAGTGTTAAACTGGCTCTGTTAAAAGGCCCTCCTAATTAAACCCAAACTTCAAAAGAGAATTTGTTGTACAGACCGATGCGTCTGAAGTGGGACTGGGGCAGTACTTTCCCAGGAGGTAACGGTGAAGACTCCATCACGTAAATTTAAGCAGGGGAAAATCACCCCGCAGAGGGAACATAGTATTGTGGAAAGGGGGTTTTGGGCCATCAAAAGGCCCGGGGGTCCCCTCAAGTATTTTTTGTTAGGACGCCCCTTTCGGCAAAACCAGACCACCTCCATTAACTTGGATGTCCCAAACAAAAAGCGAAAAGCGAGATCACCCGATGGTTCCCACACTGCAAAATTTAGTTTCTCTGGGAGCAAGGGCAGGAAACTACAGGGGAAGCTGATCCTGTAAAACCATTGTCGGTGGGTAAGTGTGGTAAGGGGGGGGGTATGTGAGACAGGACAGGGGAGTAGAGAGGGGAAAGGGATATTTTCCCCAAAAATGCTGTCAAATGCGGCCCTTAGGAAAAATATGGACCATGCGTGTCGCCAAGTGGCCTGGGCTCGGTGAAGGAAGCCACATTTGTTTGTGTCAGTAGATACGACATGTAATTTTAACGGGGTTTTAGCCCCTTTACCCGGGGGCGGTTTTCTGGAGTGGTCAAAGACCGGGTGGGGGGCCACTCCCACACACCAGGTGAAGCTGGTGCCAGGCCTATAAAAACCGATCTGCAGGCCTTCATGGTGCTGGTGGGTTTCTGGGGCCATATGTAATAGCATATGCTTGTGTCTTTTCAGCTTTTCCCGGGTCACTAGTGGTCCCGGTATATTAGGACTGTCTTGTTATAGTTAGCGCTCACCCAGCAGTTTTGTTTTATGTTTTACCTGAAGTTAAGGCCTGTTTGTTTCCTTTATCACATAAATAAACCAGCCAGCTGGCTTGAACTTTACCTGTGTCACTGTCTCTGCTGTGGAAGCCCCCCTGCTACCTGTCTGGACGCTGATCCCTCACAATATATAAATATAGTGTATAACAAATCAATTACTGAGAATCGCTCAATTCATTTTTTTCAAAGGCAATGCAATTGCACTGCATTTTTAGTGTAATGGGGTTCCCCTTTCAGGGTGGTGATTACTGCGTGTAAGCCCTTAAAATTTATATACTGTAGATAGCCAACTTCAAAATTGTACATGCCTATATGCATAGTATAAACACATAAACAGAATAGTCACACTTGTGTTGAGTTTTGTGTCAAATTCAAATTGGAAATTAAATTTGTATCACATTTTGGCAAACCATCATGAAAGTTTGATTCATAAGCCTAACTGTAATAAAAATGTATGCCCTGCCCTTTTAGGCCCCGTGCAGTCTTTTGCCCCTAAGATTTGGGGAAACTGCGCTTTTGGGTTTTTGATTTGTCTGTATTGTGTGTTGTGTGTGGGTGTGTGTGTTGTGGTGTGTGTGTGTGTGTGTGTGTGTGGTGTGTTTTTACACTGCTCTGAACACTGTATGAATTCTGTGGTACTTTGGTTGCTTGACAGGTTCTTTCACACACCCATCTGCTGCTTCTGCAGCTTTGTGCTGGGCTGCTGCTAATTTGGACTGAGTGTTATTGACAGCTGCTTTTGTCACTCAGACTGAGTTCTGTATGTTTTGGATGGCCTGGGGGGGCCAAAATGATCCTGGGGGCCCGGGACTCTGACATACCATTCAAGATCACTTCTGCTCCACAATGTTGCTGGTGATAGTCTTTGACTTCAGCTCATGTGCGGTATATACTATTTTGATTACCTGGATTTCTGACTAGTGATGAGCGATTGTGTCAACTATCATTATTGAGTCGATAGTCGATATCGTCAATTATCATGCTTTAACAGATTATTACCGATGACCATTAAAGTCTATGGGAGAGGAACAACACCTTCATTCTTACACCCATACAGGGGTGGAGAAGCTGGAATTAACATCCACAACAGGAAACTGGATACGTGCTACATGTTAGGCAAGACAATTAGGCAACAAGAGTTACAGAAAAAAAGTCACAGACTATTCATTATCCCTGTCCTGTATCACAGCATGACCCTTAAACCTGCATGACCCACAAATTAAAAAGTGCCAGAAGGCAGTATTATTTGAACCCTCATTTTAGTTGAACTGGACATCGACTATCCCTGTCCTGGACCTCAGCATGACCATCAAACCTGCATGACCCACAGATTAAAAAGTGCCGGAAAAAAGTAGTCTTTGAACCACCATTTCAGTTGAACTGGACATTGACTATACCTGTCCTAGACCGCAGCATGACCTCCAAACCTGCATGACCCACAGATTAAAAAAGTGCCGGAAAAAGGAGTCTTTGAACCACCATTTTAGTTGAACTGGACATTGACTTTCCCGGTCCTGGACCACAGCATGCAGATTGCATTAACCAATGAAGAACAGATTGGAATAAACTGCAAATGATGTGTATTCTGTATTGTTGTTCAGCCATTTCTGCAGCTCATAGACCCTCACTATCCCCCTTTGGGAATGGAATTTGTAGCCTGTCCAGGGAAAATCACAAATCTCTTGGGACAATTATATTACCCCATGTGATTTTACAACCCAGTGCATATCTGGTAAACAGCATATTGATGACAATTTTATGTCTCGTAACATATACAAACTCCAACAAGAAAACCAAGCAGACATGGCCTATGACCCCACACAACCATAAAAGATTAGCCACAAAAAGTTCATAGTTCATTGAGCTGTCAACGCAGAAGCACAGTCCATGATTGCCATCTAGTGGGGATAGTAAGCAACAGTCCTCATTAAACATCAAGGGTGCACCCACCTCATTATATCTTCAGCCAGTGAGTGCGACCTAATTTTCCTAATTAGCTGATGGGAGGTGTGGAACCTGAGATAGAGACTTGGGCCTATAAAACACGTGGCCAGTCTCAAATCTGATGTACATAGCCTGGTGTTCCATTTGTGTCCCATCTTCATTCATCTATACCCCTTGGATTTGAAATCTGACGCATTGTAAGTGTATAGTCTTTCTAAGTTTCTCCTTTTTATTTTACAACTTTTGCTACATATGTCATATTCTTTGTTATTGTATTTTTTCTATGTAAGCACTGTAAATCGTTTAGTAATAAAATATTAAAAATTAATACATTCGTTGTTGTTGCTGTAAGAATCCCTAACTTTGAAGAGGTGTTCTTAACCCTGTAGCTGCTGAAGGGCAGTGAGGTAACCCGGTAAGCGTTTTTTTAAGTGTTTTAATTACATATTTTTGGGATCAGAGTCCTTCCATCTGATTTCCTGTTCTTTTGGTCATTGAAGAAAGGTGGTGGAAGCGGATAATTTTGGGGTGCTGGAACTGTCTTGGGGTGTGATTTATGCTTGATTTGCCACCTGAGTGAGAGGTGACCGCAAGTGGAAATAAATTGACTCCATTATGGTGGCCCCCAGTCACGTGCTGGTGAGTGTGTACATGACACCTGACTTCTATCCTAACCATAAAACTAACTTCAACCCTAACCATACATCCTTACCATAACATCAAACGTACAGTAACTCTAACCCTAAACCCAACCAAACCATAACCTTTATTCCTAATCCTAACTCTAACCCTAACTGTAAATTTCACCATGGTAAATCACTCCCATCAGATACTTATCTAGCAACGGAGTTTGTTTACTTAAGGAAATATCAAAGGCGACATGTATGCATTGGCTGTGCCAGTTTTCTCTTGTACTTTGAGCCAAAAAGAATGTATGAACAGGTATACTCCAAACTTTGGCCTTTGTAATGCACCAAAGATTTGGGGCGTTCTGGGGGCGTCGCACCACATTCATAGAATTAGACGCATTTATGATTATTTGACGGCAAACCCAGGAGCAGAACAGTTAGAACAGCCAGACAAAGTAAAAGGTGGTCTGCCTGAGCCAGACTTGTTGTATTGGCACTACAATCTGCCTGTATGTATGAACTGCAGAAGAATAGGTTCATAATTTCTGGTGAATTCTACACTATCTTAAGGCTATTTAGAACTGGCCTGTCAGTGCCAGGGTTCGTAGATGTCGCCCCAAGTGTTCACCCTTTATATATCTCATGTAGTCATGTCACTGTAACAGGAATAGCTAGGAGTAGCAGAGCTGATATGTCAATTACTGCTAAAAAAAAAAACACCCACAGCTTGAACAGGAAGTGTGAGTCTAAAGCGGACTGTGGCTCTCTGAAACCGGTAAAAAAAAACTCTAATTCCAACTTTAACCCTAACTCCAAACCTATTTTGAATCCTTACTCTAACCCTAATTATATTGCTAACCTTAATTCTAATTTGTACACATACCTTAACCTTGATAAACCAAAGTCTAACCGTAATACTAATCCCAATTCTATTGCTAACCCTAAATTCAACCCTAACAACAACAACTCCAGCCCTAACTCTTAAGAAGAAAGTAACACAGCTCACCACTCTGCAAATGCTACCAGCTTAGAATTCCCAACTTTGTGCATTAGATACCTCTCAGACCAAGGCAGAATGACTGATTAGAGTTAGGGGAATCTTGTCCAGCACTCATTGAATTAAAAGGTTAAAGTCCATTTCAGAACAAGATACAAACATGACAAGATATGTCAGTATGCCTGGGTGATAATTTTCAGACAAGTAATGGCGTTGCTTTTTTTCA
>JAODAL010016954.1:0-79179 GCA_025379985.1 Phyllomedusa bahiana
TGGGGCCAGGGGCCCTAGGTTAGTCAATGCCCAGTTAAACAAAAAGGGTGGTTAAAGACCCTTTTTTTCCGGGGCACTTTTTAAATGGGGGGGAAATGCAGGTTGGGGCTCAGCGTGGCCAGGACGGGTATAGTAAATGTCCAGTAAAAACAAAAATGGGGGGTTGAAAGACCCCTTTTTCCGGCATTTTTTTAATGTGGGGTTCATGCGGGTTTGGGGCTCATGCTGCGTTCCGGGGACGGGATTTTCAATTCCAGTTCAAGTAACATAGGTTCAAATATAGCCTTCGGCCCTTTTTTAATTTTGGGGGTGATGCGGGTTTTAAAGGGGTCAGGCTTGGTACAAGACAGGGTTTAAAAATTCTGGATTTTTTTCTGTGACTTTATAACCTAAGTGTGTTGCCTAAGATTAGGACGTATCCATTTGCTGGTGTGGATTTTTAATTATTCTCCAGCCTTTTTGGTGTAATAATAAAGGTGTTTTTTCCCTCCCCCATAGACTTTAATGGTAATCGCTCATAACGATGCTCATTATCGAAAAACCTTATCGATAGCGGTCGACTATCAACTATCGATCGATCTCGATAGCCAACGCAATCGCTCAACACTAATGGCTAAGTGTAAAGAAAATTTCTTAATACCTTATTAGGGATTTGTTATTTAAGAGTCTGGGTCTTCCATTCACAAATACCATAGTAAAGAAAGGCTACAAACATGTTTCCCCTTTCTCTGGAGGGCTCATGTCATTATATACCGCCCTTTTAATTTTTGAGAGACCATGTAAGTTTTATTCCCCCTGTTGTGGCCTGCGGGTTTTCGCATTGATAACAATAATTTTTTAGGGGAACCAATTGCACTATGCCTTCCTTACAGTTAGTCATCAGGGAAGTAGTCTAACATTGAAGGATTAACTTTCTAATATTTATTTTTGTAGATTTTAATCACAATGTCATATCTGTAACTTTTTTGTTTCAGATCAGCCAGCAATATCCCCATTCTCTACCAGTGAAGATAAATATTGTCCTCAGCCAAACACCTTTAGTCACTCTCAAGTCTAACCAGTTACTAGTCCAGATTTCTCCATACGTAGAGATGTTTGTTGTCATGCCCAACTCACGTATTCAGCATCTGATGACAATCAATGTGGTAAGCATCAGTACAACCTTGAAAGCTAACAATTCCTCGGGTCATAACACTAATTAACTCTTAAACAACCAGGCAAAAAAAAAAAAAAAAGTTAAAAGAAATAAGGGAACAGGGGATGAAGATGGGGTGTTAAAAACCTCTTTATTATGTACATTTTGTTAAAAGGAACAAAGTTTGCAATATTCTCAAGGTAAGAGTTTTTAAGAGGGTTTTATGCCAAAGCATGAACAATGACAATTTTATTGATTAGATATCTGTGTAAACTAGAAATAATTACTATTAAATGGATTGTTTGCTTTAATCCCTACCTGACCTATGACCCAAGTTTGGGCTTGGATTTGGGCTCAGCAGCCAGAAGCAAAGATAAATCCAGTCCAGTTGTTTCACCAGTTCACTGTTTCGCCACTTGAATACTGCAGTTCACTATTCACTGTCACTTCTTTCAACACAATGAAAGGATGCCAATGGATTGTAACGGAAGCTAGGGGCCTAATAAAGACCGAAATCTTTTGTTAGAAAGACAATTAATTACTGTAATTATACTGTAAAGTACTGCAATATATTGCATAAGCAACAAAAAGATCACATGTCCAGTGAGACTAAAATTACTTTAACATTTTTTAAAAAAGTTTTTAAAAATGTTTACAAATTTTAAACACATCTTTTCCCATGTCTAATATAAAAAATAAAAAAAATTAAACATAATGGGTAGCACTGTTTCTAAAAAAGTTTAATTTATTAAAATATAACCTTATCTTGAGTTGTTTATGCCGTGAAAATAGATAAAAAGTGATGAAAAAGTCATGTGTATGCCCTCAATAAAAGTTATTGATTACAGAAAATGGCAATGCACAACAAATGTAGAAAAAGTAAGTCATAACAAAACAAAAATACAAATTTTGTTTTGCCAGAATTCTATTGATCCACAGAATAAAGTTAACATGTCATTTAAATTGCATGAGGAACATCATAAAAATAAACCCCAATAAGTGGCTTAATTGTGTACATTTTCCATTACATTCAACAAAAAATGTTTTTGGTTTCCCAAATAATTTGTATGGCACATTAAATGGTTGCTAGCTATTTGCGTACAGTAATTAAATCGCTGAGCTGTAAACAGTAAATTTTAGTTTTATTTAAAGTAGTTTTAATATGTTTTAAGAAAACAATGCTCACAACTTCTTTATGTCTTCAGGGAGCCATTTTACTTGCCAAGCTGGATGTTAAGGGAGGGAAGCTGAAAGCATCAGTATCACTGCAAGGGTATGATGTTGTGTAACTTGTTTTCATGTACATATGATTGCAGTTATTTAGTTGAATAATATACAAAAAAACACAAACATAAACAATATATAACATATAAATAACTACAATAAACTATCAAAAATATGAACATATATAGATAACTATGAGAATAAACTAATAAGTCATAAATGCATCAGCCACTACTGTCATCTATACATAATAAATACACAAATAAATAAATAACCACGAAACACAAAATAAAAACATAAAACTAAATAATAATAGGGAAAAATGTATATCTGAAAACACCAGAAAAAAAATCATATCATAAATATAAATTGTATTATTAATCCAAAATATACAAAAAGGATGTAAATAAACTAATAAAAATGGATAGTAGTACTATGGCCTCAGATGAAACAGTATGCAAATCTATGCCAAACAAAAAGTATATGAGGTGGACAGGATCAAAAGAATAAATGCAAGAAGGTATATAAAGGATCAATTGAGTAATCAAGATCAAATAATAATAATACCATCCATACCCGTTGGGGTACCTGTACCACAGTCTCTGGTCTGTATGTTTCATATTAGGTATTGTTTGCTCATTGTGGAGGGTATTATTATTCTTATCATTTAATTTTGATTACTGAATTGATCCCTTATATCCTGACTTAAGTTTATTCTTTTGATCCTGTCTGCCTTATATACTTTTTGTTTTGGCATAAATTTGCATACTGTTTCATCTGAGGCCATAGTTCTACTATCCATGTTTATTAGTTTATTTACATCCTTTTTGTATATTTTGGTTTAATAATAAAATTTATATTTATGATATGATTTTTTTCCTGCCTTTTCTGATATACATTTTTCCCTATGATTATTTAGTTTTATGTAATTGTGTTTAATGATGATTTATTTAAATGTTATTTATTATGTATATATGACAGTAGTGGTTGAGGCATTTTTGACTTATTAGTTTATACTCATAGTTATCCATATGTATTCATATTTTCGATAGTTTATTGTAGTTATCTATATACAGTATTTACTACTTATCAATTATTATATTACATATTATCATAGCTATTTATAGTTAATTTATGTTAATATTTTTTATAACTTACTGTAGTTTTTATGCATCTTTTTGCCATTTAGTTTATTCTCAGAATTATTTATGTCTTAATATCTTTAGAGACTACTGTAGTTATGTATGTATTTATATCCAAAACAGAGACAAAACACAATTGACACCACTCCTTTATCCACACCCATCACAAGCTGGCATCCAGCTGGTATTATCCCCCATATATTTAGTACTTATCAGTTTATTCTCATAGTTAGTTATATGTGTTAGTATTTTTTATTTATAGATTACTGTATTTATATAGTAGAATAGTGAAGAAATCAGGCGATACCTTTTTCAGGCTAACTGAGTATATTTGATGGTGAGCTTTTGAGAGAACTAGCTCCCTTCTTCAGACAGGTTGTTATACAAGAAATTGAAAATTCACAGACTTTTTATACACAAGACATGGACCTTCAAAGGGTCCTAGAATTCTTAAAAATAACAAACTGCAGTATACGCAGAGAAGTCATTTACGGCAGGTCAAGACATCAACTATCTGGAAACTTGTGAGGCGTGACGGAGGGGTCAGGAATTCTGTGTCTTATCTGTAGCCATCAGATGTAATTTGTGGCCATCACAGTTCACACATAGTTTGACATAAAGCTGGCATGAATATTTAGTCCATTTTGCAGAATCTGAAATTTTTGCATTAATTTAAATTCCCATTCCTTTCTCTCTCTCTGCGTCTTAAAGTGTCCCATTAAAACCATAATTTTCAGATCTTCAATACAGTGGTCCTCTCTGGAGAAGTGTTGTGCCACTGGAAGATCAGTTCTGCTGTTATTAATAGTGAATCTGTGTGAGTTCATGCGCTGGCTGAGTCTCTGTCCTGTTTCCCCCACATAAAGGCCTGTGGTCGGACATTGCACACACACAATCAGATATACCACATTGCTAGACCTGCAGGAAAATGTCCCCCTAATTCTGTGCTCCTGCTGGGACTGTGGGACAGGTACACTGTCAGCGGTGTGGATGTGACTGCAGGTCTTGCACCTGTTCTGCAGGCAGGGTGAGGTGCCATTTTCTGTTGGGGCCTTCAGGGCACTCCGGACAATAATACGCCGCAGGTTTGGTGGTTGCCGAAAGGAAAGGAGAGGGGGGACTGGGAATATGTCTTTGAGTCTGTTGTCCCTATGTAGCACAGGTTGGAGTTCCTTGGCAATCTTTCGTAGGATCTCCAGCTGTGGGTTGTAGGTTACAACTAGGGGCACTCGTTCTTCCTTCTGGGTCTCTTTGTATGTGAGCAGACAGTCTCTGTTGATGGCGGCTGCTTTGCTGATTTGATTGTCCGTCACTTTTGGCCTGTATCCCAATTGGATAAATTTTGTCCTCAGATCCAGGAGGTGTTTGTCCAGGTCTGTCTTGTCGGAGCAAATACGATTGTATCGTATAGCCTGGCTGTATATAATGGATTGTTTTGTGTGCTTGGGGTGGAAGCTGTCATTTCTAAGGTAGGCCGTTCTGTCTGTGGGTTTGTGGTATACTGATGTGAGTAGCCGGTGGTCTTTGATGTGTTTTGTAGTATCCAGAAAGTGGATTTTGCTCTCTGAATTGGTAAGTTTAAGGTTGATGGTGAGGTGGAAGTTATTGAAGTCATTATGGAATTGAATTAGGGCCTCCTCGCCCGCAGTCCAGATGACAATGATATCATCGATGTAACGGAGGTACATCATGGGTTTGGTGGAATTCAGCCATAAAGAGGTTTGCATACTGGGGCGCACATCTGGACCCCATTGAAGTTCCCAATTGCTGTAGATATATGTCCTCTCCAAATTTAAAATAGTTGTGGCTGAGTATGAACTGTATGAGCTTTGTTACTGGTTTTGTTGGGAGGTTTAGTTTCTCCAGGTGCATCCGACATGCTGCAACTCCATCCTTGTGGGGTATGTTTGTATACAAGGATTCTACATCCATGGTTGCCAAAATGATGCCCTCAGGAAGTGGACCGAGGGCATTGAGTTTGTTAAGAAGATCCGTGGTGTCCTGGATGTAACTAGGAGTATCTCCGACCAGGGGTTTTAGGAGATTTTCCACCCAACCTGAGATATTCTCTGTCAGGGTTCCAATACCAGAAATGATAGGCCTCCCAGGGTTGCCATCTTTGTGGATCTTGGGGAGCATTTAGAAGCAGCCCGGCCTGGGTCCGCTGGGATGAGCCCCTCTACCTGCCTCTGGACCTGAGTTGGAAACTTCTTGATCATATTCTTTAGCTGTTTTATAAAGTCCTCTGTGGGATCACTGTCAAGTTTGGAGTAATGGGCTGGGTTGGACAGCTGCCTGTTTGCTTCCTGGATATAGTCAGAGGTGTTCATCATGACTATTGTGTCCCCTTTGTCATCTGGTTTTATTATTATGTCCTGATTTTCTTTCAGTGAAGTGATAGCCTTCTGTTCCTGCAGGGTTAGGTTATGGACCTGTTTCTTTAGTTTCCCCAAGATCTCAGATTTTACTTTGCTTCTGAAACAGTTAATGTATTTATCCAGTGCTGCATTAATTGCAGGCCGTGGGGTCCAGGTTCATTTTTTGGTAGCTTTTCGTATGGGCTGTTCTCTCAGAGTCGCTGCTGTATGGAAGGTCTTTGTCATAGAAGTATTCCCTCAGTCTCATTTTTCTGAAGAACTCCTCCATATCATTGCAGAGTTTGACATGGTCAGTGAGTGCTGAGGGGCAGAAGGAGAGACCTTTGGAGAGAACTGACCTTTCATGTTTGTTTGGCTCATAGGAGGAAAGGTTCACAATACAGGTCTGCTGAGCTGGACTGGTGCTTGTGGTTGAAATAGTGGGGCCTTTTTGTCTCAGTCTCTGGAGCTTTTTCTTCTTGTTGTTGCTAAGTATGTCCTGCAGGTTCCGGTAGTATGTGTGGAGTTTGGCCTTCATCTCCTCTGTGTCATTCTCCAGTGATGTCTTTAGGGCCTGTATCTCCTCCTGTGTTTTCTCCTGTTGTTATAGGAAATTTTTAGCATGTAGTTGCGCAGCTTTCAGATGTCAGAATACATAGTTGTTCTGCATATCGGCTGTTGTAGGTGTGCCGGGTTGGGTTATGCAGAGTGAAGCGATGAGTCTTTCCTTTTTGCATTTTGTTAAGAAGAAGATGTCGCTGTTGAGTTGTGCAAGTTTCTTAAGCCGGTTTTTCAATTTATATATATAGATTTTTTTTATGTATTTATATACAAATTTACTACCTATCACTATTCTCTTGTTTTTTATGTGTAAACATTTTTAGAGATTACTGTAGTTATGTATTTATCAGTTTCTTATCATAGTTATATATGTTAATATATTTAGAAACGACTGTGGTTATTTATGTTTATTACTTTTTGTAGTGTTTTTTCTTGTAGCTATTTATGTATGCTAATATTTTTATAGATCACTGTAGTTTGTATGCATTTATTACTTATCAGTTATTTCTCATGACTATTTAACTGTGTTATTATTTTTACACATTAGCTTTAAGGTATTTATTACTTATCAGTTATTTATGTGCTTATATTGCAGAGATTTGAACCTTGTATTGGCATCAACTTCTTTGGGAAAGTGCAGTTGTAAGGTCAGTTAGTGTGTCTCACTTGATTAATGAACGGGCTATTTTTTCTTTTTTTCCCTAAGTCATTATCTATACAGTATCTCACAAAAGTGAGTACACCGCTCACATTTTTGTAAATATTGTATAATATCCTTTCATGGGAATGAAGATATGACACTTTGATACAATGTAAAGTAGTCAGTGTACAGCTTGTATAACTGTGTAAATTTGGTGCGCCCTCAAAATAACTCAGCACACAGCCATCAGTGTCTAAACCACTGGCAACAAATGTGAGTACACCCCTAAGTGACAATGGAGAAATTGTGCCCAGAGCACATGAAACTTCACTAGAGCTTCACAGGTTGTGTGTTTGAGGTTATCATGTTGGATACTGCTCTGCGGCCCAGTTTCTAGAGTGAGGGGATCATGCTCTGCTTCAGTATGTCACAGTACATTTTGGCATTCATGGTTCCCTCAATAAACTGTAGCTCCCCAAAGCCAGCAACACTCATGCAGTCCCAAACCATGACATTCCCAACACCATGCTTAACTGTAGGCAAGACACACTTGTCTTTTTTTTTCTCCTCACCTGGTTGCAGCCACACACGCTTGACACCACCTGAACCAAAGACGTTTACCTTGGTCTCATAAGACCACAGAAAATGCTTCCATTTATCAATGTCCTAAGTCTGCTTGCCTTCAGCAAACTGTCTTCGAGCTTTCTCCTGTCACCAGCCCTTTAACCTCTGCAGCAATTCTGGCAGCACTCATACGTCTATTTGGAAAAGACAACCTCTGGATGTGAAGATGAGCACGTGCACTCAACTTCTTTAGTCGACTGTGGTGAGACCTGTTCTGAGTGGAACTTGTCTTGTTAAACCGCTGTATGGTCTTGGCCACTGTGCTGCAGCTCAGTTTCAGGGTGTTTCAGATCTTCAGAGATCTTTGCCATGAGGTGCCATGTTGAACTTCCAGATTCCAGTATGAGAGAGTGTGAGAGCGATAACACCAAATTTAACACACTTGCTCCCCATTCACACCTGAGACCTTGTAGCACTAATGAGTCACATGACACCATGAAGGGAAAATGCCATATTGGGCACAATTTGTCCATTTTCACTTAGTGGTATACTCACTTTATGTGATTTAGACATTGGCTGTGTGTTGAGTTATTTTGGGGGTGCACTCTTCAGTGTTGTCCAATGAAAAGAAATGATGTAGTATTTGCAAAAATCTGAGGGATATTTTCACTTTTGTGAGATACTGTACATTCAGATTTCTATTCCTATTTGATTACTGATAAGATAAAATCTACCTGAGATGTTCACTGCTTGAATTTGTTTTTTTTTCATTGGTATTTGCATTCAATTAAGCTCAAGGGAAAATAATAGGAATCCAACACCACCTATTGGATGTAGCACTTATTAACCCCTTAACGACCGCCCGCCGACTTTAGACGTCGGCTGGTGAAGGGTCGTTCGTCTGCAGCAACATCTTTAGATCTTTAGACGCTGCAGACATCGGGGTTTGCGGGCCTATCCTACAGCCCCGATCCCAGAGCATCCCCTGCGAGCAATGGGTAGTGGAGGAAACCTCTGCAACCCGGTGCTTTAACCCTTTGATTGCGGCGGTGTGTTTACCGCAGCGCAATCAAAGGGTTCCCCTGCTCTGTCGGGTGATCGGAACATCCGGTGACCCGACACAGCCCGGGGAATGGCTGCACAGTCAGCTCTGGGGACCTAGAGTGGCTCCAGAGCTGCCTGTGTACTAAGCCAGTGACCAGGACGCACTGGGTGCTGTCCTAATCACTGCCTGTGTCAAACTGACACAGATTAGAATCTAAAAAATTAAAAAAAAAAAATAAAAATTTTTTTAACAGTTCTACCTTCATGGGAGTAAAAAAAAAAAGTAAAACAAAATTTTAAAAGTTTATAAAAAGAATAAAAAAATAAATAAAATAAAAAGAAATATTTAATAAAAAATAATTGTGCATAAATTACACGCACAAAAAAAACTACACATATTTGGTATCCACACGACTGTAATAACCTGTAGAATTAATGTAACAAGTTATTAAGTGTGAAATGTGAATGGTGAAAAAAAAATACTGCAATTATTTATAGGTGAGCTTAAACTATTCCCCCATAAAGTACAACTTGTCTCAAATAAAACGAGGTCTCATACAACTGCGTCATTGAAAAAATAAAAAAGTTACAACTGTTGAAACGCAAGGAGGCAAAAACAAAAAAAATGTTCTGGTCATTTACTACTTTTCAGGCGTTCGGCTTAAGGGGTTAAAGTCACATCCAACTCACTGAACAGGGAAATTTGACTAGGAGATTTAAGCCAAACAAGTTACTCATTTGCAATCAACTGTTTAGGAGTGGTTGCCCATCATCACCGTAGAGCAGGGTCATGGCTGGATGAGTGAGAGGCTTTAGACATGGCTCAAAAGGGGTAACGTTCCCATAAAAGACACCATGAAGGTGTGTGGAGAATTACAAGCTATGAATGTTCTACTTTAGTCACCAGCATCCTAGCTATTTTTCCTTGAACTTATTTTAATATATATAAATTTTTGTGGAATATTCATGGTTTGCGAGTCTCCATACATCTCATTTGTGCCTTTCCCTAATAAGGAACATTACACCTATTGAGCATTGATATATGCCAAAGTTTTACCACCATAATAGGTTAAATTCTTAGCTGTAAGTCAATGTAATAATATGTTGGTAAATCTAAGTTCACACCACATCCAGCTTTTATGGTCTCACACAAGGTATAGACAGATTTAGGTAAACAGGATAAGGCCTTAAGTTCATTAAAGTCTATTGTACAAGTTTGTATAAACTAATCATTTTCAGGCCATTAGAAGGAATAGCAGACATAAATGGTGTTCATTATTTTTTAGGGTTATTGAAAGCTACATAGACTAAAATTGTATTGTATTGAAAAAGTGAAGAAAATGTAGACACATTCAGAAGAGGAACATTATGAGTAAATTAAATATGAATGGCTGCTGTTTTTCTAATGATGAGTTATCATTTATTTTACGTTATTATATTATTATGTTATAACACACATTGGATGACAAAAAGCCAGCCTTTTACGTAATCGCACATAGTATGTTATTTATAATGTATACTTGTGCTCCCCCACAGACCGGGTTGTTGGCTGGATACATGCGTACAGTGTTTGAGAAGGCCTACCTTCTCCAGATTAATGGTAAGTCATGTGATCACCAACAGCTATGTTCGACATGTTAGCATCAAGTAGAAAAGGTGGAAAGTCTGCTCCCTGTAATGAGAAGAGATGGGTATAATGGCAATTGAGTCAACTACTTTTAGATAGATCTTGCACAATGTATAGCAGAAAACAAGTATTTTAGAAGATTAAAATGTACACTTGAGACAAATTAAATGGAGGGATGCTCAGGAAATATTCCCTGTAAAAATAATGGCAACATGGACTTTTGAGCTCCCATGGTCTCTTGGAATCATGATTGGAACCCTTGCTGCAGCATTGCTATGCACACAACAGCTGTCCAGTACATCTAGATGTTCCTCCTCTTTTAATTTTTTAGGAATTTTAAATTCATGTTAATCTCCCTAATGCCAATATTCTCAGTTATATGCATCGGACATGCAGACATATACCAGTGCTCAGGGAACCTTTTTTGGTGGACATCTGCTGAGTGATGGTCAGGCTGCTACGGTCATCTAATAAGGTTATACAACGCAGTAGAAAAGCTGGAGGAGGATGGGATGGTAATGGTAGTAATTCAAACTATGAGAATAAAATATTCTTCATTTTGCAGAGTTGCTGAGTGTTGGAGTATCTCTGCCATCATTACCTAATGTACAACTTCTCCATGAAGTTATGGAGGTCAAGGAAGTAAGTGTTACAATTTGTTTGGAATCTACACAGAGTTCTTATCCTTTGCCAGAAGTTATTTGATGCATATATATGTGCCTTGGTATGTCTCATGTTTTGGCCATTGTATCGCATAACGGACTAGAACAATTAGTCACTTGCAAGATACTCTTGGTCTAATATGACCAACTCCATCTGGGAATGGAACCTGGTCACAAAGTAAGACAATACAATGATTTGGGTTTGCAAACCACCATGTGTGTGATGGATTTTGTTAGGCAAAGGTTTAATGATTGAAGATGATCATCATCCTCTCAATGCACTACAAATACCTAAATGTTGTGATATTGATTAGATTATAAGGCAAGGACAGCACCTAGATTTTATAGTTTTGAGACATACTGCCTCATAGCAATGTAGTGTATAACAAGAGTGGAAACCTTTACAGGCAGGGATCATTGTTACAATAAGTATTATATACTGTCTATATATAGTATCTCCCAAAAGTGAGTACACACCTCACATGTTTGTAAATATGAAGAAATGACACTTAAGAAATGACACTTTAACAGTATGTCAGTGTACAGCCTGTATAACAGTATAAATTTGTTGTGCTCACACAATAACATAACACACAGCCATCAATGTCTAAACCACTGGCAACAAAAGTGAGTACACCCCTAAGTAAAAATAAACAAATTGTGCCTAAAGTGTCAATATATTCTGTGGCCACCATTATTTTCTAGCACCGCCTTAAATCTCTTGGGGATGGAGTTCACTAGCGCTTCAAAGGTTGCAGCCACTCGAATCCTCTTCCACTCCTCCATGACGACATCACAATGCTGGTGGATGTTAGAGAACATGCGCTCCTCCACCTGTCGTTTGAGGATGCCCCACAGATGCTCAATAGGGTTTAGGTCTGAAGACATGCTTGGCCAGTCGAGCACCTTTGCCCTCAGTGGTCGTCTTGGAGGTGTTTTTTAAGGTGGTTATGTTGGAATACTGCCCAGTTTCTGAAGGGAGGGGATCATTCTCTACTTCAGTATGTCACACTTCATGTTTGCATTCATAGTTATCTCAATGAACTATAGGTCCCCACAGCCCATAGCACTCATGCAGCCCAGTGTCGGACTGGGGTGCCTAGGGCCCACAGGTGGAGTTGATTCTAGGAGCCCACCAGTTGAGCTGTTTCTGGGCCCACCGGTGTAGTTTACTTTAGAGGCCCACCCTACAGGTACTATAAATGACTGTACTTGCCTCCTATCCTTTGCCTCTTGCTTTTTGACTCTATTTCTATGCTTTTATGCCTCTTACAAGGATGTTAAAAACAACTCCAGGTCTGCCATGTTCGATAGCCCACGGTGGATTTTCCCTATTCCCCTGTGGGCCAGTCCAAGCCTGATGCAGTCCCAAACCATGACACTCCCACCACCCATGCTTGACGGTAGGCAGGACACACTTGTCTTTGTACTCCTCACCTGGTTAATGCCATACACAATTGATACTATCTTAAGCAAATAAGTTCATCTTGATGTTATCAGATGACAGGATATGATTTCAGTAAATCATGTCCTTAGTCTGCTTTTCTTCAGGAAACTGTTTGAGGGCTTACTTGTGTATCATCTATAGAAGAGGCTTCCTTCTGGGACGACAGCCATGCAGACCAATGTTTTGCAGTGTGTGGCGTATGGTCTGAGTACTAACAGGCTTACGCTTCACCCCTGTAACCTCTGCAGCAATGCTTGCAGAACTCATACATCTATTTTGTAAAGGCAATCTCTGGATATGATGCTGATCACATGCAATCTTCTTTGGTCCATCATGGTGACTCCTGTTCTGAGTCGTACCTATCTTGTTAAACCACTGCATGGTCTTGGACACCATGCTGCACCTCAGTTGGCAATCTTCTTACCGCCTAGGCCACCTTTATGAAGAGCAACAATTTTTCAGATCCTCAGACTGTTCTTTGCCACGAGGTGCCATGTTGAACTTTCAGTGACTAATATCATACAGTATAAGAGTGATAACACCAAATTTAACACACCTGCTCCTCATTCATACCTGAGACTTTGTATCAATAATGAGTCACTGACACCATGGAGGAAAATGGCAAATTAGACACAATTTGTCCATTTTCACTTAGGGATGTACTCACTTTTGTTGCCAGCGGTTTAGACACTGATTACTGTGTGTTGAGTTATTTTGAGTTCACACCAAATTTACACAGTTATACAAGCTGAACACTGACTACTTTACATTGTATCAAAGTGTCAAATCTTCTGTGTCTTCTCTTGTGAAATAATATATATCTGAATATGAATATATATGATATACATATCAATAAACATCTCACTTAATTTTATTTCTTGCAGGATTATGCAGTTATGTCATGTGACCTTCAATATGTCAAGTAACAATATAAATATTTCACTCTGGAGACAACATTTTACATGTATGAATAAAATATGCACTTCTAATAAAGCTGTGCTGTGTCATTTATGCTGTGTTATAATCCTGTATTGATCATTGAATCATTGTAAGGCCTCGTTCACACGGCTTATTTTGCCGCGGATTGGCGCCGCACTGCGCGCCGGATTTGCGCTGCAGTACGGCGCCAATCCACGGCAGCAATTACGGTAATCCACTGCTCTCATAGAGAACAGTGGAATCTGTCGCTCCTCCCCGCTCGGCGAATCCGCCGCGGGGGGAGAAAGTGACATGCACATTATTTACGGCGCGTACGCGCCGTAGATAATGCATTGTCTATGGGTCGGGGAGCGCCCCTTATTCACGGTGGATTTGTGAGCTCAATACGGCTCACAAATCCGTCGGGAATAAGCCGTGTGAACACGGCCTTAATTTACATTTTGCTTTTCCTACAAGTGCACTAGGTAATCTATGGCCCCTGGTGTTCTTCCTGTGCCTATGTTATTCCACATGTGTGGTTAGGGTTGCCTTCAGCGCAGTTTTACTACTACTCTTGTCTGAATTCCTGTTTATGTGTTAAAAAAATGGATTTGCTAAAATACTGCAGGATAGGAACTGGGGATGGCCAATGGAGCCAGATGCTTAGGCTGTATGGGGCCCTGTAATTACTTCTGGAAATCTGTGTATGCACTGAATAGCTTTATGCTTAGTGTCACACTGGGATGCCTGGAGCTCACTAGTTAAGTTGATCCTTAGAGCCCACCAGTGGACTTGATTCTTGTGGCTCAGTCTACAGCTATTATACATATTCTTACACATTCACATGACTGTTGCTTTCTACTTTTTTCTCTAAAAGGTAGATCTCTAAAGGTTTCCACTGCTCCCCTGTGGGGCAGTCCAAGCCTTTATACATTACTGCCCTAATACACAACCTTGTTTTCCATATTAAACTAAACAGATGAAAAAAGCTAAATGAAAACACTAGGGGCGACATGCGCCTTTTTTGTTTTGCATTTTGCACCAAAAAACTGTTGATGCCCTATTCTCTATATAAATGAACTGTACAGTCATGGCCAAAAGTTTTGAGAATGACACAAATATTATATTTTCACATGATCTGTTGCCCTCTGGTTTTATGTGTGTTTGTCAGATGTTTTTATCACATACAGAAATACAAGTGCAATCATATTATGATTAACAAAAGCTTTTATTGACAGTTAGAATGAGTTAATGCAGCAAGTCAATATTTGCAGTGTTGACCCTTCTTCTTCAGGACCTCTGCAATTCTCCCCTGGCATGCTCTCAATCAACTTCTGGACCAAATCCTCTGACTGATAGCAGTCCATTCTTGCACAATCAATGCTTGCATTTTGTCACAATTTGTTGGTTTTTGTTTGTCCACCCGTCTCCTTGATGATTGACCACAAGGTCTCAATGGGATTAAGATCTGGGGAGTTTCCAGGCCATGGACCCAAAATCTCTATGCTTTGTTCCCTGAGCCATTTAGTTATCACCTTGTTTTTGGCAAGTTGCTCCATCATGCTGGAAAAGGCTTGTTGATCACCAAACTCGCTCTTGGACGGTTTGGGACGATTCCCTTGGAGGACATTCGGGTTTACCTTTTCTTTATTCATGGATGTGTTTTTAGGCAAGACTGTTAGAGAGCCGATTCCCTTGCTGAGAAGCAACCCCACACATGAATGGTTTCTGGATGCTTTACAGTTGGCATGAGACAAGACTGGTGGTATCGCTTACCTTGTCTGCTCCGAACAAGCTGTTTTCCAGATGCTCCAAACATTCGGAAAGGGGATTCATCTGAGAAATGACTTTACCTCAGTCCTCAGCAGTCCACTCCCTGTACCTTTGGCAGAATATCAGTCTGTCCCTGATGTTTTTTCTGGAGAGAAGTGGCTTCTTTGCTGCCCTCCTTGACACCAGGCCTTGCTCCATGAGTCTCCACCTCACAGTGTGTGCAGATGCACTCACACCTGCCTGCTGCCATTCCTGAGCAAGCTCTGCACTGCTGGTAGCCCGATTCCGAAGCTGAAACACTTTTAAGAGACAGTCCTGGAGCTTGTTGGTCTTTCTTGGGCACCCTGGAGCCTTTTTGGCAACAATGGAACCTCTCTCCTTGAATTCCTTGATGATGCGATAGATTGTTGACTGAGGTGCAACCTTTCTAGCTGCGATACTCTTCCCTGTTAGGCCAGTTTTGTGCAGTGCAATGATGACTGCACGTGTTTCTTTAGAGATAACCATGGTTAACAGAAGAGAAACAATGATTCCAAGCACCAGCCTCCTTTTAAAGTTTCCAGTGGTGTGATTCGTACTTAATCATGACAGATTGCTCGCTAGCCCTGTCCTCATCAACACCCACACTTGTGTTAATGGAGCAATCACTGAAACGATGTTAGCTGGTCCTTTTAAGGCAGGCCTGCAATGAAGTTGAAATGTCTTTTGGGGGAAAAAGTTCATTTTCTAGGCAACTAGTGACTTTGCAATTAATTACTGTTAAGCTGATCACTCTTTATAACATTCTGGAGTATATGCAAATTGCCATTATAAAACCTGATGCAGTAGACTTTGTAAAAATTAACATTTGTATCATTCTCAAAACTTTTGGCCATGACTGTAGTACACCAAAACTATTCGCATTATATGCCAGGCATGACACATTTGAATGCACCTAAAGTAGGCGTATCAAATATGCTAGCAATGATATGCTATGCGCCTAGGTTATGATGTATGCCTACATTAGGCATATCAATTATACTATGCAAAGTATACCAGACTTTAGATTTTTGACAGGTTAATTCATTCAGGTGCACTATACACTCATTTAATGCGCCTTAAAACTAGCGTGGAGGTGCCTCTTTTCTGACTTATCGCCCTAGGTTTTTTGGTTATTTCTCAAAAGGATATAATGATAAGTTACTGTCCTGTGTATGTATGGCCATTTCTCTGCTGAAAATTGGGGATATCGTAATGGAGTGTGGCATCCTGATCACTGCCTATGTAAGAAAAAACAGGGCCCCAAAATTAACCAAGGGCGAGACGTATTGAGTTTTGTTGACAATTATGATTTTTGTTGCCCAGGCGTTGATTTTATCGCGTAAATTAAGGGCCACATGTATGAAAACTGTCTAGGTGTAAAATTCACTTTGTTGTCCATAGCAACCAATCAGAGCCCATAGCAACCAATCAGAGTGCCCCTTTCTTTTCATATAGTTCTTGGGAAAAATGAGAGGGGAGCTCTGATTGGTTGCTATGGGCAACAAAGTTAATTTTAGACCTAGATAGTTTTCATACATGTGGCCCTAATAGTGTAGAATTCACCTGAATTTTTGAACCTGTTCTACTGCGGGTCATAGATGAGGCCCTTTCTAGCTATAAAAAAAAAAACTCAGGCTCAGGTAAACCCGTTTTAACTTGGTCTGTCTGTTCCAGCAGTAATGTGCCTGGCTTTGCTGTCCTCCCATCATAAATGTGTAGAATCATATGGTTGTGGTGCCTCCAGAACGCCCCCACATCTTAGGCGCATTACGAAGAGCCACGGGCACCCGATAATGCACCTAATTTTGGAGTGCACCTGATTATAAATCTAGAGAATAGGGCTTTGTCAGTTTTTAGGTTGAAAGGTACCCAGAATTCTGGTGTAGCCTCGTACATACATGTCGCCCCAAAAGTCTATTACCAATTGATATAATGGCGGCAAAACAGAAATATCTGATACCAGTGGGAATGCAGTTGGGGATTAAAAGTATTCATATTCATAGTTAGAGTTCCTATAATAGAGTATCGAAGTGCAAACCCACTTTTCCCATCTCAATGCATATTTAGATAATTTGTCTATAAGAATGACAGGTGATTCTTGTTAATAGGTCACATACTAGCCAACAGTGATGGATAAATTACTATAGACTTTGAATGTCTTTCAGACTAATCCAAGAAGCAGCATCCAAGTAATATTAAGGGGGTTGTCTCCCTCCAGAGTTTCATAGGATTCATGAATGAAATACTCTGTCACTTCCTGGTTCAGACTGACTGTAATTTGCATAAAGCTCCATGTTGTATTCAACTCTGTTTTCAGTTGCTAATTAGTTCAGATTAGCTCAGAAGCTCTCCAGAACTGCTAGCAGGAGTTTTTATCTGATCCCTCAAACAAAAGCCCTAATTAGTGCTGTTTACTTTAGATAAATCAAGCTTTTTACTGCTGCTCAGCACAGAGCTGCTGCAACCTGTGTGATGAAGCCACTCACTGCTATCACATAGAACAAACAGCAGGGGGGAGAGATGTTTACAGGTCGGTCACTGAGGGAACAGAAATAGCCAGGGAGGTCATAAATTCACTTGTAGGTGCTTAACAAAAACAGATGAACAAAGCAATATATTTGGAAAATGTCTTTATTTTGTGCTCCCTACATTTTGAAAGCTATTCTTTGTTGCGAGACAACCCCTTTAACCCCTTAACGACCGTGCATCGTCTTTTGACGGCGGGCATTTAAGGTCGTTCGTCTGCAGCGACGTCTTTGGACGTCGCTGCAGACATTGGGGTTTGCGGCGCCCGGCGCTGCAATTGCGCTGGGATCGGGGCTGTACTACACAGCCCCGATCCCAGAACATCTCCTGCAGGCAGCGGGGAGCGGAGGAATCCTCCGCAACCCGATGCTTTAACCCTTTGATTGCGGCGGTGCGTTACTGCAGCGCAATCAAAGGGTTCACCTGCTCTGTCGGGTGATCGGAACGCCCGGTCACCCGACAGAGCTCGGGGACCAGCTGCACAGTCAGCTCTGGGGACCTAGAGTAGCCCCAGAGCTGTCAGTGTATGAAGCCAGTGATTAGGACGCACTGTGTGCTGTCCTAATCACTGCCTGTGTCAAACTGACACAGATTAGCATGTATTAGCATATATGAATATATGAAGTGTAAAAAAAAAAAAAAAAATTAAAAAGGTTAACCAGTTCTCCCTTCATGGGAGTAAAAAAAAAGTACAAAAAAACCCATAAAAAAGTGTAAAAAAAAAGATAAAAAAATAAATAATAAAATAAAAATAAATATTTAATAAAAAATAATTGTACCTAAAATTACATGCACAAAAAAACCTACACATATTTGGTATCCACACGACCGTAATAACCTGTAGAATTAATCTAACAAGTTCTTAAGTGTGAAATGTGAATGGTGTAAAGAAAAAATTAAAAAAACAAAAATTTTTTAACAAAAAAAATAAAAAAAAATACTGCAATTATTTATGTGTACTTAAACTATTCCCCCATAAAGTACAACTTGTCTCGAATAAAACGAGCCCTCATACAGCTGCGTCATTGAAAAAATAAAAAAGTTACAACTGTTCAAACGCAAGGAGGCCAAAACTAAAAAAAATTTCTGGTCATTAACTACTTTTCAGGCGTTCAGCTTAAGGGGTTAACTTCTATACAGGTCGACTGAAAATAACCCAAAAACCTACGTGCCAACCTGCTAGTGAGCAACTTGGAAAGAGCACAATATTATGTTGTCCTTCATTTCCTTACGTAAATGAAGGAAGTGGATCAGATTTATAGATTTAATATCACAGAAGATTTACAATACATTAGCCAAGGTAAGAGGTTTAATCTTATCTTTAGAACTGAGATAAGAAACTTCGGATTATGGGACAGGTACATGGTGACCTAAGAGGCTTAGTTTTCTATCAGATTCTTTTCAGTGAGTCAGTAGTTGGCACTGATATTTCCTCTGATGAATGTCCAGTTTGTTCATGCTATTAAGAGGGGATTTTCCACCATAGAAGGATGTATGATGAGTATCTAATAGTCGAGGTTTACCTGCTAGGACCCCCAGTAAGCTACAATTTTTCCCTGTATAGTAATGCTCTTGTCCACCCATTGATCATAGAACATCAGTGCAACCCTATTCACCGCATTAGATTAGTGCTGCAGTTCTCTGCGCAGCAGGAGGTCAGAAACGCTGCAGTGCCCAAGGAAAGACAAGAGGCCTCTATCCCTTTGTTCCAGTTTTGAACTCATTCTAATCTTAAGGCACACAGTGTCATCTTGGGGTCCGTGGGCCCGTTAGTGGAGGTGATTCTTTGGGCCCACCTGTGGAGTTGATTCTTAGGACCCACCCTGCAGCTACTGTACATGACTGCACATACTACACATGACACTTTCTGTTTCTCTGCCTTACTCTCTTTCTGCCTGAGAAGCAGCCCCATGATTGCTATGACAAGGAGCCAATCATGCCCAACGGCTCACAGGTGGTTCGTACTCTTCCCCTTTGCACCAGTTTGAGGCTGATGGCATATACTAACAATATGCTAGAACATTAGAAAATTGAAAAATCCTTTAATGTTGCCAAGTTGTTACCTTTAGTTGGCACTAGGGAGACAATGTTCCTCATGGAGACCCATTTACATTAGTTGTGTACAATAGTGAAATAATGTCTAAAATACGAATTTACATTTTTTATAAGTTAACAAAAATTAGCACATTCAAGGGGAGTTCCGGACCCTAACATTGCTCATTTGTCCGTCACGGTATGAGTAGAAATAGAAGATAAGACTCATACTTACCTCCCAGACGCTCCCATTCACTCCCGGCTGCCGGTACGTTCAACTAGGAAGTAAGCAGTGAATGTCCATCGTTCACGTGACAGGTGCAGCTAATCACAGGCCTTTGCACGTGACCTCTATGGCCTGTAATTGGCTGTGGCTGTCAAGTGAATGAAGTCCTTTCACTGCTTCAGCGGTGGTGGACGCACCGGCAGCCGGGAGTGAGCAGGAGTGTCGGGGAGGTAAGTACGAGGTTTCTCTTCTATGTCTCATACCCCGACAGACAAACCAGCAATGTTGGGAACACCCCTTTTAGTGCCTTGGATACACAATCATGAAATGGGTCCATACTGTATCCGATTGATTTCACAAGAATCAGTGCCCTGATGTGCATCTAGAGTCAATGTCCACAGCCAGTACATTGCATGACTCAATGTATGTTAGTAATATGCTATAGAAATTGACATCCACCATTGACGAATTCTAAGGATTAATGACACATTGTTACAATGCATGATTATATTTTACAGCAGGGATCGATGTCTACGACTGATCAATGATTGAAAGTGACACATCGCAAAAATCAAAGTCCACCACTGATGTATTGCAATAATCAATGTCTACCAAGGATCAATTTCCGTGCCACCTCAGCCCCTTATTTTTAAATTAGTGCTGCAACTGCTACATAAATTGGCACCCAGTTTTTTCTCTCTCTTTAGAAGTCTTATTCAAGAATTAGTGATCCATTCCTGAGGCTTTAGAAAACTCCTTCAGCCTAGGATTTTGGATTTCCTCAAGGTCTGTGATGGCTATAGCTAATCCTTTGAATGGCTCACTGACTTGTAGTTTTTACTGTCCTATAGAATAAGCTATCAGATATAAAAAATGATGTGAAAAACTTATTATCAACATCATCCTCTCATCTAACAAAAATGTCTCCAACACTTGTCTGCAAACTTTGTATCTTAACTGGCTGTTGGTAGTTGTAATGGTACTACAGCTGGAGAACCATGCAGAGCACTGTAGTTAATGTTCAAACTGTGAAATATGATTTCCCATAACAGACAGGATGGGTATGATGAATAATAAAATTGTGACATTTATTTCTTTAATAAATGTTGCATTAATAGTGCAAAGTAGTTCTCCTTTAAGAAAGGATTTTCAATGTGAAGGGACGCATGTGTAAAGTGATATCCCAAGCTGCATTGGATGCTGATATGAAGCATCACAGAATGGCTTTAACTTTTTTGTAATTTGCCATGTTTGGTTACTGAAGTGTTAGGAGTGAAGCATGGTAATGTTGTCCTACATAGGAGTCTTGCTATGGCTTGTGGCCCTGTGTCAGTCACTTGGACCTGGGGTATATCTGCAGCTGGACAACTGTGCTTTACGAAATGGTAAGGACTGCCATCTAATCTTATACATTATCTTACAAATACCCATCTATTTATCTATGGCCTTTCTTGCTATCATCTATCTATCTATCTATCTATCTATCTATCTATCTATCTATCTGTGTTTCTATCTATCTATCTATCTATCTATCTATCTATCTATCTATCTATCTATCTATCTATCTATCTATCTATCTATCTATCTATCTATCTATCTATCTATCTATCTATCTATCTATCTATCTATCTATCTATCTATCTATCTATCTATCTTTCTGTATCTTTCTCTCTCTCTCTATCTACCTATCTGTTATCTATGTATTATCTATCTTTCTATTTATTTATCTATCTACCTATATGTTATCTATATATGTATTATCTAACATCTATCTATCAAATTTATTTATCTATTATCTATTTATCATGTCTATCTATGTATCTATCTTTCTATCTATCTATCTATCTATCTATCTATCTATCTATCTATCTCTTAGTTTGCAATTGTGTTTTTATGTTTAGCTTATTCATATAATTTAATTAGGATGTCTTAAATTATTTTATTTTACACTGTCTGTCTATATATGATAAAAAAACATTGTGCAGTATAGTCAGTCCATTCTATAAAACAGTCACACCACAGAAGATGATTTCACTGTATAAAAAACAAACTGATGAATCCTAAGAATTGAGTATAAAGTGGCAAGTGTCTGTGGCTTAATTCACATAGTTATTAGACTTCTTTTTATCATTAGATATAAAAAAGAGGTTTTCAAAGTCCCCAAAATAACTAGGTGAAGTTAGCCATTGTTGTAAAAATTCCCCTGCAATGTAACAGGCATACTGAATTAAAATGCTTAATGGAATAAAATAGATTGTCCACAATATTATTAAGTGTCTTAGTTGGCAGTAAACTATTGTGGAGTTTATCACTATAGGCTGAGGAACATTCTGAAACAGGAATGACTAACGGACGAACTCTACTATCAATGGAGATTTCCAATAGTTGAAACTGAGTGTTTTTAGTATTAATTAATCTACAATTATAAATAATTTAGGTTATAATCAATTAAATATCATTTAGATTGTTTATAATAAACATTACATGTTTTGCAAGCTTTGATGTTAGATCTTCTGTTTATACATGATACCAAGGCAATTTTTTGGATCCATCATACAATGAGCCCCATTGACTTATAATGCCTGTTATTATATAAACCTGTTGAAGTTTCCATTGCTGTGATGGAAAGAACAATAGCATGCTGCCCTATTTTTGCCAACGAAAGTGACACAAATCTTGATGGAACCTCTAATGGTAGATACAAATGGTGGTGTGTGCCCAGCCCTACCTCAGAGAACATCCCAAATGTTGTGGTAATGCACATTTCTATGAAATATTAAACATATTTTTTCTACTCTATGCCTACAGTGAAAATGCTTATTCTTCGGTCTTTAGCAATGGCAGAAGTTGCCATAAACCTTCTACTACTTTTACATCATGTAGGCATCAATTTATTTATTTTATTAATGTATATAGCGCTACTACATTCCATGAAGATTGTCATTGGTCACATTGGTTCCTGTTCCTATTGGGGCTCACAGTCTAAAGTTGAGACTAATGTGTATGTTTTTAGGAGTGTGGGGGGAAACTGGAGTACCCGGAGTAAACCCACACAAACAGGGTAAACATACAAACTCCTTGCTGATATTGTACATAGTGGGATTTGAATCCAGGACCCAGTTGTATATGGGGGAAATATATCAAAACTGGTGCAAAGGAAAAGTAGTTTCTTTTGGCAGTCAATTATTTTTCCAAAAAGCTTCTGAATAATGGTAGGGGGGTGCTACTTAGATTACATAATTTGGTCTCATAGGCAATTACTTTGCACCAGTTTTGACAAATTTCCCCCACTGACTCTCAAAATGTTTAACTTATTCTTCATCAGTAACCCTCAATGTTCTCATCATGTTGAACAATATCCATGTTGCCATATTTCTGTTGGTTGTGGTTCACCATATCTGACTAGTACATATAATATTAGGTAATGTTTACTCTTACAGCTGTGGCGGATATTCTGACAGATAAAAACACATTAAAGAGAATGTCAGACTCACCAGCAGCCAAGAAAGCCCTTGGCGCAAAGGGTAAAAGTCCGATGAAGGGTATAAAAAAGTAAGTGAGTCCTTAAATTTATAAAATTAAAGGGTTTTCCTATTTCATCCATTTGTGGTGTATTGATAGGCTATGCCATAAATATGTGATAGGTGTAGGTTACAAATCTGGGACCCACACCTTTCTCAAGAATTGGCTCCCAAAAGTCTCCTTTTAGAATAAAGAGGTGGTACAGAACTCTACTGATTTTGCGGACCTGTTCTTGAGACAGATGGGACTTGTATCTATCACATATTTATGGTATATGATGTTAATGAGTGAGAAGGAAAAACCCCTGTAAAGCTCATCTCATACAACTAATGCTAGTAATGATACCTGGATAATCACTATTGGTACTATCTTATTTGGACATATTCGTCTTTGCATAGAAGTTAAGCCTGGATCACATTTGAATTTAAAGTTCTGTTCAGAGACTCCGTTGCAGATTTTGTAAAAAAAATAATATTGCACTATTGTTTCTATTAAAATCATGAACACCATCAGAGAAACCCAATGTACTCTATTGTGGTAAATGGGGTCTGTTTGGTAACTGATATGGCACCACCTGGTTTACTTAATAGAAGTACAGAGGGAAATCTATTCCTGTCTGTTGGCCAGGTTGATTCTCTGTGATCTGTTATGTAAATTATGATCATTTTAATAGTCATTGATATGCACGTTGTTTATATGTTATTCATTACTGATAAATTATAGACTAATTGGGAATCACTCTACAATATTGGTTCAGTTTGTTCACCAACTGAGCCACATTCACAGTAATGGGGCTGAGCTGCAACATCAGACACAGGATAAAGACAAAAATAATGCTGTTTCCTGGAAACAGACAAACCCATTTTTCAAATCTCAAACAACCTTTTACCATAGTTGTTCCTTTAGTAAAATAAATATGGAGAATAGAAATAATTAATACTTAACTTTTAATGAGTACACTTTTAAAATAAATGGAGCAACCTTTAGTCCAAAGCCGCTATGACGGCCTAAAGCACATACAAAGTCATAAGACCACAAAGTACAAGTGTTAATAATATTAATATCCTTGTTCAGAATACATGCAGTGATGCAAGAAATTGCAGTGGACAGCTGACCCTACAATACCAAGGCCTACAAGAATCCCACAGCTGGGAATTTTATCTATCTTTTTAGGATGTAACAGGGTTCAGATTTTGTAGGGAAAGGTTCCAGTAGGGTTGTCCTTTTGGGGACGGGTTCTCCCAGGTTAGGCTGAAGGATTTTTGTAAACCTTGGTGTTGAAGGGTGTTACAGGGTCAGCTGCCCTCTGTAGTTTCTTGCATCACTGCATGTATTTTGATGAAGGATATTAATATTATTAACTATTTGTACTTTGCTAAGTTGAGTATTAATTATTTACATTCTCCATATTTATTGTACTTTTCAGTGTGGATTGGAGCCTGATGTTAGTGACTTTTTTTTGTCAAAAATTCCATTATTTTGCAGTATTTGTTTAACATATTTGTTCATTTATCAAAAGAACTGTGCAGTACAGGAGATTATTAAAGACTAGCACCTGTCCTTGGTTAACCCAAAGCCCAGTTAACTGTTCGGACGGAAACCAGATGGAAATTCACACTTGTGTTAGTGGCAAAATGTCTACTTTTGTCTTTATGTTTACTTACTTGCTCCTTTAATATATTAGTAAAATGTGCAGGCAATATCTATAGGAATTGTGCTTACCTGCAAAACCAGCAATTGCCAGTTATTGAAGTTTCCGTTGCTGTGATGGAAAGAACAATAGCATGCTGCCCTATTTTTGCCATCAAAAGTGGCAGAAATCTTAATGGAACCTGTAATGGTAGAGCTAAATGGTGGTGTGAGCCCAGCCCTACTTATGGGACTGTTGTGGTAACACATATTTCTATGAAATATTAAACATAGTTTTTCTACTCTATGCCTACAGTGAAAATGCTTATTCTTCAGTCTTTATCAATGGCAGAAGTTGCCATACACCCGCTACTCCTAAATCAGCCAACAATTTATTAATGTTAATGATACATGTACATAACGCCATTATATTCCAGGGAGATTTTCGTTGTTTACATCCTATTCTTATTGGGGCTCGTAGTCTAAATTTGAGACTAACTCAACAAAAGTATGGAGTAATATAGTTTAGTTGTATATGTATTTGGAGGACAAATTTATATATGGGGGAAATGTATCAAAATTGGTGCAAAGGAGAAGTAGAGTAATTGTGCTTGGCTGCAAAACCAGCAATTGCCAGTTCTGTTAAACTAAGCGTGAGAGCATACAAAGCCTACAGTTTCTGTAAATAGCATTAAAAATACTATTAAAAGTTGTGATATTGAATAATGCCCTGTTCGGTTCAACACTATTTGGACTGAACTTGTGAAACACTTTGGATTCAGATGTCCCAATACCCGTGTTTTATCTCTAACCCTATCTCTAATGCTAACCATAGCTATAACCCTAACCCTAAGTTAGAGTTAGGGTTTTTAGGGTAATTTTAGGGGTTAAATTACCTTTTAACATCATTGTAGGCCTCAAGGCGCTCTAGCCATGGGTAACTTCTAGTGTGATGTCTGACATCACTTCAAGTTTCCCGAAGTTACCCCTATGTTGTGGAAGCCGGAAGTGACATTAGATGTAATATTGGACATTGCATATCATGTCCAACATCACTTCTGGCTTCCTTGACTTACGGAAACCAGAAGTGATGTTAAACGTCACACCAGAAGTGATGCTGTGGCAAAATCTGATGCACAATAATAACTAACAGGACCATCCCTCTAAGACAAGGGTGCACAACACTGCAGGACTCACATACAGTTAAAGGCTACAGTGAAGGAGGGAGCTTTCTGTTCCCTGCCCAGCAGTGTACTCTAGTGGGTTGCAAGCCAGACTTATCACATCACTTGCACCGGAAACGGGGACACAGAGAGGAGCAGGTTCTTCATCAGGGAAGAGTTATTATTTATTTATTTTTTTTTGCATTGGGAGACTGATAGACCTACCTAATAGGGGACCTATGTACTGACCTGCTGGGGGACCATTATACCAACCTACCAGGGGGCCCTATAAACCAACCTAACAGTGGACTCTATATACCAACCTTCCACATGGCTCTATATACCAGCCTACTGTGGGGGCCCTATATACCAACCTACTAGGGGGACTTATATACCTACCAACCTACTATGGGGACCTATATACCTACCTACATACTGGAGGGACCTATATACCTACTTACTAGGGGGACCTGTATCCCTTCCAACCTAATAGGGGGACCCAGGTTCCTACCTGACTCACTATCTGACATGAAATCAGAATAAACCTTACCCATTTTAGGTAAATTAGGATTACCAAAATTATTTATATTTGCCAAATTCCATAATAATGAGAGAAAAATAACATTTTAAGGCATTTTTTTTTACTTTCTGCAAAGTCAAAAGTTTACATACATTTCATTAGTATTTGGTAGCATTGCCCTTAAACTTAATGATGTGGGTCAAATGTTTTGGATATCCTTCTACAAGCTTCTCACAATATGAATTTTGGCCCATTCCTCCGGACAGAGCTGGTGTAACTGAACTATGTTTGTAAGTCACCTTGCTTGCACCTTTCTTTTCAGCTTTGTCCATAAATTTACAATAGAGTTGAGATCAGGGCTTTGTGATGGCCACTCCAAAACATTGACTTGGCTGTCCAAAAGCTACTTTGTAACCAGTTTGGCAGTATGCTTTGGGTCATTATCCATTTTGAAGACCTATTTCCACACAAGCTTTAGCTTCCTGGCTGATGTCTTGAGTTGTTGCTTCCATAATGCCACATAATCTTCTTTCTTTATGATGCCATCTATTTTGCGAAGTGCTTTAGTCCCTAATGCAGCAAAACAATCCCACAACATGATGCTGCCACCCCTGTGTTTCACAGTTGGGATGGTGTCCTTAAGCTTCCAAGCTTCTACCTTTTTCCTCCAAACATAACACAGGTCATTATAGCTATATAGTTTTGTAGGACCACAGGACATGCAGGTCTTTGTTCCTGTGTGCATTTATAAACATTAATCTGGCTTTTATATGTTTCTTTTGGAGTAATGGCTTCTTCCTGGCAGGGTGGCCTTTCAGCCCATGTTGATACAGTACTCGTTTCACTGTGGATAGTGACACAATCCTTCCAGCTTCCACCAACATCTTCACAAGATCTTTTGCTTTTGTTCTTGGGTTAATATGCACATGTCGGACCAAAGCACGTTAATCTCCAAGACATAGAACCCATCTCCTTTCTGAACAGTATGATGGCTGGACATTCCTACCTTGTTTGCACTTGTGTATAATTGTTTGTACAGATGAACGAGGCACCTTCAGAAATTACATACAAGTCCAGAATTCTCCTACTGATATCTTGGCTGATTTCTTTAGACCTTCCCATGATGTTACACACAGAAGCGATGTGTTTCTGGTGTGCATAAAAAAATCATCCACAGCTGTGTCACTAATGAACTCAGATGTTGCCAATAAACCTATCAGATTCTTCCAAAGACATGAATTCATTGTATGGGCTGTCCCAACTTGTTTGAAGGCATAGTAATCCTAATTTATGTAAACTTTTGACCTTGCAGAAAGTATTAAAAATGCCTTAAAAAAGTATCTCTCTCTCATTATTCTGTCATTTGGCAAAAATAAATAATTTTGGTAATCCTAATTGACCTAAAACAAGTAAGGTTTATTCTGATTTGATGTCAAATAGTGAAAAAAAACATGCATATGTGTCTTTTTATATATAGTATGTAAACTTCTGGTTTCAACTGTAACTAACAACCTACTAGGGGGACCTATATACCTATCTAGGGGACCTTCCACCCTACTAGAGGGATCTTTATAACTACCAACCTACTTGGTGACCTATATACCCACCTATATACTGTGGTACCAATATACTGGTGGACCTACATACCTACGAATTTACTGGGGTACCCTACACACCTCCCAACCTACTGGAAGACCCTATACACTTACCAACCTACTGGGAATTCTATACAACTACCAAGCTTTTATGGGGCCTATATACCTACATACTGGAGTGACCTACATACCTAACTACCGGGGGTAGCCTATTTACCTACCTACTGGGGTCCCCACATTTTCCTAGCTACTGAGTTGGCTATATGCCTACTTACCTACTGAGGGACCTATAAATTTATCTTCTTACTGTGCTGGCCTCTATACCGGCCTGCCTACCTTTTTTCTTTTTTGGGGGGGTGGGTAGGGAGGAGGGGCTAAATACTTACCCACCTCCCTACTGTGGGAGATTATAAAAACTACTTACAGGGGGCCATATATACCTGTCTACCGACTGAGGGGCCTATAAACCTGCCTAACAATGGTATCGATGTACCTAGTTATCTACTAATAGAACTTATATACAGTCATATGAAAAAGTTTGGGCACCCCTATTAATCTTAATCATTTTTAGTTCTAAATATTTGGGTGTTTGCAACAGCCATTTCAATTTGATATATCTAATAACTGATGGACACAGTAATATTTCCGGATTGAAATGAGGTTTATTTTACTAACACAAAATGTGCAATATGCATTAAACCAAAATTTGACCGGTGCAAAAGTATGGGCACCCCAACAGAAAAGTGACATTAATATTTAGTAGATCCTCCTTTTGCAAAAATAACAGCCTCTAGTCGCTTCCTGTAGCTTTTAATCAGTTCCTGGGTCCTGGATGAAGTTATTTTTGACCATTCCTCTTTACAAAACAATTCAAGTTCAGTTAAGTTTGATGGTCGCCAAGCATGGACAGCCCGCTTCAAAGTATCCCACAGATGTTCAATGATATTCAGGTCTGGGGACTGGGATGGCCATTCCAGAACATTGTAATTGTTCCTCTGCATGAATGCCTGAGTAGATTTGGAGCTGTGTTTGGGATCATTGTCTTGCTGAAATATCCATCCCCAGCGTAACTTCAAATTTATCACTGATTCTTGTACATTATTCTGAAGAATCTGCTGATCCCTGAGTTGAATCCATGCGACCCTAAACTTAAACAAGATTCCCGGTGCCGGCATTGGCCACACAGCCCCAAAGCATGATGGAACCTCCACCAAATTTTCCAGTGGGTAGCAAGTGTTTTTCTTGGAATGCTGTGTTTTTGGGACGCCATGCATAACGCCTTTTTGCATGACCAAACAACTCAATCTTTGTTTCATCAGTCCACAGGACCTTCTTCCAAAATGAAGCTGGCTTGTCCAAATGTGCTTTTGCATACCTCAGGCGACTCTGTTTGTGGCGTGCTTTCAGAAACGGCTTCTTTCGCATCACTCTACCATACAGCTTCTCCTTGTGCAAAGTGTGCTGTATTGTTGACCGATGCACAGTGACACCATCTGCAGCAAGATGATGCTGCAGCTCTTTGGAGGTGGTCTGTGGATTGTCCTTGACTGTTCTCACCATTCTTCTTCTCTGCCTTTCTGATAATTTTCATGGCCTGCCACTTCTGGGCTTAACAAGAACTGTCCCTTTTTGTCTTCCATTTCCTTACTATGTTCCTCACAGTGGAAACTGACAGGTTAAATCTCTGAGACAACTTTTTGTATCCTTCCCCTGAACAACTATGTTGAACAATCTTTGTTTTCAAGTCATTTGAGAGTTGTTTTGAGGAGCCCATGATGCCACTCTTCACAGGAGATTCAAATAGGAGAACAACTTGCAATTGGCCACCTTAAATACCTTTTCTCATCATTGGATACACCTGGCTATGAAGTTCAAAGCTCAGTGAGGTTACAAAACCAATGTTGTGCTTCAGAAATTCAGTAAAAAGTAGTTAGGAGTATTCAAATCAATAAAATGATAAGGGTACCCAAATTTTTGCACCAGTCAAAATTTGGTTTAATGCATATTGCACATTTTGTGTTAGTACAATAAACCTCATTTCAATCCGGAAATATTACTGTGTCCAAATCAGTTATTAGATATATCAAATTGAAATGGCTGTTGCAAACACCCAAATATTTAGAACTAAAAATGATTAAGATAAATAGGGGTGCCCAAACTTTTTCATATGACTGTACTTGCTTATCTACCTACCAGGTGGCTATATATTTACCTACTGAGGAGACCTATATACCTCCCTATCTACTGGGGGGGCTATACACCTACCTACCACCTGAGGCGTTCTCTACACCTCCATACCTAGTGGAGGAGTATAAAGGAACAATGGGTTACTCCCGATCCCCTTTTGCAGACATCCAGCTTTCCTATCATAGGGAATAGGGTGTCACCATACTTTCCTATATAGGTCCCCTATTAGGTAGGGAGGTACCTTAACCCCCCAGTAAGTAGGTAGGTATTAGAAAAGTGAGGGTTCTAAAATGTTTGTGTGGTAAATTCTGTAGAGACAATTTGTGGCCAGAAGAAGTCATCATGGTGGTCTGGGCTGGATGGAAAAGAAAAAGGAAAGGGAATGACTTATCAGAGAAGATGTTTCCTGTGAGTCACTGGATGTAACTGCACTGTTATCACTTATAGGTCTGCAGAGTGCCTGCATACAACTAGCAGTTATAAGTGGTGGCTGCATATGGTCATGGTCTGGAAGTATTACTCGGTCCTTAGGTAGCAGTATTATTGGGTCTTGGTATTGTGGAATTTTGTTTAGTAACAATAAAATGTATGGCATAGTTGCCCCATGTAAAGGTGTATTAATTGGTAACTGTATGATGTCATTTATAAGGTATTACAATATCCTACACAGATCAGCATTTGTGAACATTTGTACAGTGACTGCTGAGGTGATGGACAGTGTCTATCTGGAATATGCATAAAATAAGGAACATCTGATTTTTTTCTCCGTAAAAAATTATGCCACAGTTTGCGATGTGGTGGGAAAAATGCTGTGTGAACCCAGCCCTACTGAGCGAAACTTAACACAGAACGCCACTGCTTGTATTATCAACCATCTTACTCCTTCTTACAAAGATCTTACCTATCTCATACCAGGGGATAAAATGGAACTAACTACTTATGGTTTATTTACAGTATCAAGGTGGAAAAGGTTGAATTCTCCAAGATTTCCCTGAACATCCAGCCAGACATCGGGATCGAAATGTCTGTAACCAACAAGATAGAAATCAGTGGGAAAAGGTGACGTGTGAGATCTTTGGTTAAAAATAGAACCTACAGCTTGATCAGAACTGACTGAAGGCTAGATGGTTCCCTATTCAGAACCTTCTAGTGCCAGCTCCTCATATGGTCTACCATATAGCGCATAAATAATGATGTCATACAGTGTACAGATAACCATACTATACAGTACCAAATAACTTTTCTAAAGGAAACCAAAAAACAAAGTCACACAGTTGCCCAGTAGGCACCAAGAAGTTGATTTTCAGAGTCCAAACAATAAAAACCTTTGGTGCCCTCCTTCATCAGGGAAAGTTGGTATGCCCTGTACATCTGAAATAATTGTATAATACAAAGGCCAGCCCTGCATATGATACGGACACATGCAAAGTCATATTATATTTATATTTGATTTCATGTCAGATAGTGAGAAAACATGCATATGTGTCTTTTTATAAAGTGTATGTAAACTTCTGGTTTCAACTGTAACTAACAACCTACTAGTGAGACCTATATACCTATCTACATATTGGAGGAACCTATAGACCTTCCACCCTACTAGGGGGATCTTTATAACTACCAACCTACTTGGGGACCTATATACAGTGGTACCTATTTACTGGTTGATCTACATACCTACCAACCTACTGGGGGACCCTACCCACCTACCAACCTACTGGAAGACCCTATACGCTTACCAACCTACTGGGGGCACTATACACCTACCAAGCTTTTATGGGACCTATATACCTACCTACTGGAGTGACCTATATACCTAACTTCTGGGGCTAGTCTATTTATTTACCTACTGGGGTCCCAAAATTTTTAGAAAAAGAAAACAACTTTACTAAAGAACAATGCCATTCAGTTGCCCAGTAGGCACCAAGAATTGGATTTGCAGTGCCCAAATCATTAAAATCATAGGTGCCCCCCCTTGATTAGGGAAAGATGGTATGCCCTGTACAACTGAAATAATTGTAGAATACAAAGGCCAGCCCTGCATATGATACGGACACATGCAAAGTCACATTATATTTTTATGATTTAACAGTTTCTTAGGTGGAAGGACAGACATGAAAATAGAGGTAGACATAATGACCAGTACAAATCTGAAGAAAGAGAATGTAGATTGCCCAACATTCGCCAAAGGGGAATGTAAAACCAATATCATCGATGTTAACGTCAACCTTCCAAAAGGGTAAGTCCTCTCCTTAGAAACCGGATGCCCTTTAAAACTCATGTAGATACTTTCAATTTAGACATTCCAATTATTTTGTTCACATCAATATTATTCTATTTCTTTGTTTTCCTTTGCAGAATTTTGCCAAATGTGATGAACAATTTTGTGGATAAAAACCTTAAAACAATGTTACCTTCAACAGTGAGTTATTATGTTAATGGATATTAAGGAATAATATTTTTTAAAAGATACGATATATCTGATAAATAAAAGGGGCGCTCTGATTGGTTGGGCAACAAAGAAAGTTTTAGACCTGAACAGTTTTCATACATGTGGCACAAAAGGGGTGACATGTATAAATCCTGGCGCTGATAGACCAGTTCTAAACGCTTTAAGGCAGTGTAGACTGCACCAGAATGTATGAACCTGTTCTTCTGCAGGTCATACATACCGGGCAGTGTAGAGCCAATACCACAAGTCTGGCTCAGGCACCACCTTTACCCTGGTCTGGCTGTTCTTCTGCAGGTCATACATACAGGGCAGTGTAAGCCAATACCACAAGTCTGGCTCAGGCACCACCTTTACCCTGGTCTGTTCTTCTGCAAAGGGCATACATACAGGTGCAGTGTAGAGCCAATAACCCCAAGTCTGGCTCAGGCACCACCTTTACCCTGGTCTGGCTGTTCTTCTGCAGGTAAAAAAAACAGGGCAGTGTAGAGCCAATACCACAAGTCTGGCTCAAGCACCACCTTTACCCTGATCTGGCTGTTCTTCTGCAGGTCATACATACAGGGCAGTGTAGAGCCAATACCACAAGTCTGGCTCAGGCACCACCTTTACCCTGGTCTGGCTGTTCTTCTGCAGGTCATACATACAGGGCAGTGTAGAGCCAATACCACAAGTCTGGCTCAGGCACCACCTTTACCCTGGTCTGGATGTTTTTCTGCAGGTCAATACATACAGGGCAGTGTAGAGCCAATACCACAAGTCTGGCTCAGGCACCACCTTTACCCTGGTCTGTTCTTCTGCAGGTCATACATACAGGGCAGTGTAGAGCCGATACCACAAGTCTGGCTCAGGCACCACCTTTACCCTGGTCTGGCTGTTCTTCTGCAGGTCATACATACAGGGCAGTGTAGAGCCGATACCACAAGTCTGGCTCAGGCACCACCTTTACCCTGGTCTGGCTGTTCTTCTGCAAATCATACATAGAGGGCAGTCTATTGCCAATACCACCAGTCTGGCTCAGGCACCACCTTTACCCTGGTCTGGCTGTTCTTCTGCAGGTCATACAGGGCAGTGTAGAGCCAATACCACAAGTCTGGCTCAGGCACCACCTTTACCCTGGTCTGGCTGTTCTTCTGCAGGTCATACATACAGGGCAGTGTAGAGCCGATACCACAAGTCTGGCTCAGGCACCACCTTTACCCTGGTCTGGCTGTTCTTCTGCAGGTTAATACATACAGGGCAGTGTAGAGCCGATACCACAAGTCTGGCTCAGGCACCACCTTTACCCTGGTCTGGCTGTTCTTCTGCAGGTCATACATACAGGGCAGTGTAGAGCCGATACCACAAGACTGGCTCAGGCACCACCTTAAACCTGGTCTGGATGTCCTTCTGCAGCTCATACATACAGGGCAGGTTAGAGCCGATACCACAAGTCTGGCTCAGGCACCACCTTTACCCTGGTCTGGCTGTTCTTCTGCAGGTCATACATACAGCCGCAGTCTAGTGCCAATGCGACAACTCAGGCTCAGGCACCACCTTTAACCTGGTCTGGCTGTCCTAACTGTTCTGCGCCAATGTTTTGGTGTCAAAGAATCATAAATGTGTCTACTTCTACAAATGTGGTGTAATGCCCAGAGGAATGCCGCAAAGTTTGGAGTACGCCTGTTCATGCATCTATAGAACTGGTCTACTACAGTTTTTTGAGGCCAGAATTCTGGCGCAGCCCCATTCATACATGTCGCCCAATGTTTTTAAAAATTAAGGGCCTTAAGTATGAAAACTGTCTAGATGAAAGACTTTCTTTGTTGCCCATAGCAACCAATCAGAACCCCCCCCTTCATTTTTTCAGAGCACTATATGAAATGAAAGCTCTGATTGGTTGCTATGGACAACAAAAAAAGTGCTAGACCCAGACAGTTTTCATACATTAGGCCTTATTTTTTTACATCTCTTAACCCCTTGCCAACATTTGACAAATGGGTAAGTCCTAATGACAGAAAGGGAGTGTGCAGCCTTCTTCAAACACAGAAGGTAACAGGTGATTATTACAGATATAGCAGAGCCATCTTGGTAAGCTTCTCTGTAATATCTATATATTGTAGAACAGTATACAAGCGATTGCGCCTCCTAGTGGACAAGTTTTAATTAAAAAAAATGTAAATTTAAAACTCACCTTTTGCCTTTTTTTTACAAATAAAAAATAATAATAATGACAAATTTACAAATAATCGGTATTAGCGAGTCTATAAAAGTCCACTCTATTAAAATAAAACATTATTAATTTGGTACCTTGAACACCATAAAAGAAAAAAATTCACAATGCTGAAATTGGGTTTTTTGTTTGAATAAAAAGTGAACCAGAAGTTACATGTATCCAATAATACCAATAAAACTATACTTAAACCCACATAAAACAAGTCCTTGCTCAGGTCTAAAGATTAAAAAACAAAACAGCAATTTTTTGCAGAAAATGGCAAAAACTAGAAACATTCAGATTTTTTAAAAGTATTAAAATTTAAGATTAAATATTAAATTTATTATTGTTATTTAATATTAAATATTAAGGCTGGTTGCAATATGGATTAAATGTAAACTGTGGGGATTGGCATATAAACAGGGCTCACACTCATATTGTTTATTCATCTTTACAACCAACTTTTTTTATTGCCTCTAAAATAAAAAAAAAATTGAAGCAGGTTTACAATAAGGGCGACATGTCCCATTAGGGCTGTGCCATTTTTTTGTACATCTTGCGGCAAAAAACTGTTGACGCTCCATTCTCTATATATAAATGAACTGTAGTACAACAAAACTAGGCACATTATACGCCAGGCATGAGACATTTGAATGCACCTAAAGTAAGCGCATCAAATATGCAAGTAATGATATGCTATGGACCTAAATTAGGCGCATCAATTATAATATGCAAGTTATACAGATGCAGTTTTTAAAGGTTATTTCTTTCGGGCCCCTATACACTCATTTAATGCGCCTTAAAACTGGTTTGGAGGTGCTTCTTTTCTGACATGTTGCCCTAAGTGTTTACCGAATATGTCCTATTGACCCCCGCTCCCTGGGGGCCTTACCACTGTTTTCAGGGCCAGTGGATCCACTACTCCAGGTCGTTACAGAGGTCTACTCTTGGATGGTTTTACCTCATGTTTCTCTTCCACCTCTCTGGCTAACAGGTCTACTGCTTTTCCTGGGACCTCTTCTGCTCTGCCTTTTCTGGTCTCTGAGGCGAGAAGAAGAAAGGGTAATTCACTGGTCCTTAGCCGGCATAGCACCAGGGTTGTACCACTACTTTAGAACAACTCGAACTAGATAAACAAATTAAGAAAAGAACTGAATAAATTTAAATCCCCAATTACAAGTAATTTAAAACCCTTGGCCAAAACCTAACCCTGGGGAAATTCTCCGGATCAGGCTTGAAAAGCTTTTAACTCCTAGTCAAAATCAAGGATAATTTTACATTTCTTTCCTTTACAATTTAACAAAAAACAAAGGGGGCCCAAATTACGGAGTGCCACTCCTGTACACTACAAGAAAATTTGGGGGGTGCCGGGATCCACTTAAAAGCTGGAATTTAATTCTTTCATCATTCACCCAATATTGTTTTTTTGGTACAGTTTGGATTATACCAGTTTTTTTTAAAAATTTAATTTTTACCCTTTTTTTCTGAAGGGGGGGTACCAAAAAATAAATTTTGCTTTCTCAGTGTGGGATAAATAACATGATTTTTTCTTTTTAGCTCATGTTTTTATGGATGTGGTGCTATAAATTGTGCTTTTTTTTTGAAAATTTTTTTGTATGTAAACAGAAAAAATATTTATTTTAATGTTTTATTGTCCTATTTTTACAATCACATTTTACGTAAATTTTATTTTCCCTCCGTAGGTGTAGAGAGCAAAATGATAAAGTTTTGGAGGTCTCCACTATGCTGCAATGAAACCCAAATGCCATTCTCGATTGTGTCATGGGGGGATCATGGGGGGGAGGGGGTGCTTCACTATTTTGTTACTGTTTTTATGCCATACAGCATCACGTGGTTATATATGATTTAGAGTTATCTTTGACCGACCAGCAATGGAAGGTGTCAGCTGAAGTACACCCTTGCCAAACTTTTAAATCCTGAATCCAGGTGATTTTGGCCCACTCCGGAAAACCCTCCCCAAAAATCACCTGGAAAACCTATTTTGGATGCTTTCTTTCACCAAAAAGAAAGGGTTTTGCAAGTAGTTTAATTAGCACCCAAAGACCCCTGGGTAGTTGTGGACACAGATGTGAGTCTGCTAAATCATCCTTAATGGCCAGGATAAAAAAATGCCTTGGTGTGTTAAAGGGGTTTAAAGAAAATCTCTCGACTTTAAAGTTTGTTTTGTAATTTCTTGCTTTTTCCCAAAAAAATGCAATTCCACCTCAGATTGTAAGTGTTGGGATCGCCATGCAAAGAACCTTCAATGTTTGTCTCTATTGTTTAAAAAATGTGTCTTGATCAACAATTTTGCAGCTTTTATTTTGCATTGTGCTCTGTTTGAAGTTAAATTTTAAAATGACCATATATTTCAGGTGTGCCCAGCAGGGGATTTTATCCTATCGGAAATAAATCTAAAGTTGTCATAAAAGACATTTAAAAGTATCACTTCATGGCCATGGCCCCGGTCTGCATTTCATGATGTAAGATAAGGTGGTGTAAACGGTTTACCACGTCATGTTACTTTTTTAAATCATTTCTATATATATCTTTTTTTCTAAAAAGAAACTTCGCTATTTTTATATTTTACAAAAGTTGATGTAGTTTTGTAAAACTACAATAATTCAGTGTATTTTTTAGTGAGTTTCCCTTTTTGGGCAGTTGGAAGTCCACTACACAACATCTCCAATAAAACATTGGGAGAGGAACATTGGTATTGAATTAAATGGGGTTCGTTTAAAACTCTTCAGTTTGCAGACATTTGCCATACTCATATGACTTCATCAGCAAATGGCTCTACTACCAAGCAAAAAGGATGCTAGGGCACAGCTATAGGGGGTGCTCTTAGTGTACCAAGGCTAGTGAATGCCAGAGCATAACTGTAATGGATGCTTATAATGTACCAAGCATACTGGACACCAAGGCATAGCTACATAATTGTAGGGGGTATGCAGGGCCGGGACAAGGCATTTTGGTGCCCTAGGCGAGTACAGCCAAAGGCGCCCCCCCCCCCCCGCTCCAAAAAAAGCCCACCCCACACACTAATTTTTTCTCCCCCTGGCCAGGGCCCGCATAATTTTCTGCGTATCCCACATAGCTCCCCCCCCATTCCTCCCGCCCCTTTTCCCCGCACAATGAAAATCACCCTAAAAAAATTTGCGTTTTCAAAATCGCTCCCCCCCCATATGACGTGAAATCCCTTTCAAATAAGTCACCAAAAAATCCACCGAAAAAATGAAGCAAATCTCCGACGAATGATTGTTACTAAAAACACTCCTACAGAACCAAAAACCAAAAAATTTACTTAAGGATCAAAAAATTCCCCCAGACCTGACCCCAAATCGACCCCACATGTGACTATCAGCGACACAGGTTGAAGACGTATATTACCGCCATAAAATGCCAGTATGGTGATCAGTTGTTGTAGTGCTTGAGAATATAATGTTTTCCGCATTCATTTTGTGACTCACAGGAGACTCATTTTTGATCAGGGGGTCGTTCACTTTCCCTTTTTTTCCCATCCGGTTCACACTTCCTGCTGATTTCTCCCGGCCCCAAAACTCATCCCCGCAGATTTCAAAAACAAATATCTTAGAATCCTAAATTTCCAGTAACTCCTTTAATTTTAGGGAATTACTCCCCTCATTAACGGTATATAGATATGCCCTCTCTCAGGGAGGGTTTTGTATATATGTCTCCTCAGTAGGCAGGTATTAGATATTGCCCCTTAGAAGGTAGGGATATAAAAATTTTAGGCATAGGCAGGTTTAGCTATAGGGGCTCAGGGAGGTATATGTAGGGGCCAGGCAGGCATAGGGGGGTCAGGCAGGCTATGGGGGGGCCCCGGCAGGGTTTGGGGGCCACAGGGAGGCAAATGGGGACAGGCAGTCGTATGGGGGCCCCGGCAGGCGTTGGGGCCCGGCAGGCGTATGGGGGCTCGGCAGGCGTATGGGGGGCCCGGCGGCATATGGGGGGCCCAGGGAGGTATATGGGGGCCACAGGGAGGCGTATGGGGCCACAGAGGGTATGGGGCCCCAAGGCAGGGTATGGGGCCACAGGAGGCGTATGGGGCCCCAAAGGGAGGGTATGGGGCCAAAGGCCCGGGGTTAGGGGGCCACAGGAGGCGTATGGGGCCCCGGCAAATATGGGGGGACAGGCAGGGTATGGGGCCCCAGCAGTAAAAGGGGGTACAGGCAGGGGTATGGTTCACAGGCAGGGTATGGGGCACTCTCAGGCAGGGAAAAATAATAACATTTTTAATCACCTTACCTCTGTCCCCGGCGCCGTGCTCCTCTTCTGTCCCGGGCGGCCCCCGGCGCGCCTCCTCTTAGGGCCCACACGGATGTGAGAAGTCTCACCCTCCCCGCCCGGACGCTCCTCCGGCGCTCCTGGGGCCGGCCCAGACGCGCTAATGCCCCAAGGGAGGGAGGTCAGTGACATCATTTATGCGAGCTTGGCGGCTGACCGCACGGGCGCGGGGGTCCAGCGCTGTGGGACCCGGCGGCCCCACTTTGTGCCCTGCGGCTTCGGAGGTCCAGCGATCCTCCCCTGGTGGGTCGGGCATGTTGCGGGGAGGGAGCGCTCGCTTCTGTCCCCAAAGGCCGCAGTTATGTGCGGCCAGCGGCGCACATAAGCTAAAGAGGCCGCCGGCGCTCCGGCCCATGGCAGGGCGCGGGGCCCGGGGGGGTCGGGGCCCTGACTGGCCCTTAGGGACAGGCAGAGGGAGGGGCCTGGCGATCCTACCTTGCTTTCCCGTGTCCCGGGGCCCGGGGGGAGCATGGTGTAATAAGCATACTGGACACCAAGGCATAACTATATGGGTTGCTCATAGTGTACCAAGCATACTGGACCCCAGGGCATAACTGTATGCAGTGCTCATAGATTGCCAAGCATACTGGACACCACAGCATAACTATAGGAAGTGCTCATAGTGTACCATGCATACTGGACACCAGAGAATCACTATAGTAGATGCTTATAGTGTAAAAAGCATGCTGGACACTAGAGCATAACTATAGACACCTAGTGCACCTAGTGTACCAGGCATAACTATGAAGGGTGCTCATGGGTGCAAAGAATATTGGATGCCAGAGCATAACCATAAGTGGTGCTCATTGTGTAAAAAAACATAATAAGCGCCAGGGCATAATTATAGGGGTGCTCATAGTGTACCAAGCATAATTGATGACAGGATATAACAGCAGTGGTTTCTCATGGTGCAATTGCATCCAGGCTGTAAAACTTAAAGTGGTAGTTGGGGAAGGGAGGGGGGCATTTTTGATCCAGGATTCATGTTTCACTTTTGCTGAATGGTAATATGTACAAAAAAGTTAGTTTGTCGCTTTGGCACTTGGACAAGTTCTCTCTACTATAGCATCCTGCTTCCTATGCAACATATTTTACTGATCTAGGAAATAGAAGGTCCAAATACCCATTCTCAGCTGACCTGTGCACTCTTCTTAAATTAGGGGAAGATACAGAGAGAGTGGAATATGGTCACTGAGATTTTTTTTGTATCAACTATTCATTTCAATCAAAAAGAATGCTGACTTGCACCTTCCAATTTTTAATAACCTCATATTCTAAATTGCTAGTGGAATTAAGGGTCAGGGTGGGGGGACTTTGTATATACTAAAGTATTATAGATAATGATAAACCTTTCACTGAAAAACATCACCAGAAAGTGTTTTATATTCATTCTTAAGGTCCAAGTTTTCAAAGGAGATAACATCATCAGCCCTCCTGATGTTGAGGATGATGAGGACACAAGCTCCTTCGTCCTGCCAGTTATTCCTGAAGCTTCAACGCTCTTTCTGACAACTGAGTTCCTTGGTCTCGCCTTCACTGTGTTTCAAGAAGAAGGAACTTTTAACTTCACAGCCAGTGAAGAAGATGTACAAAATATACCTACTAAGACTATAAACGTTTACTTGATAATAAATTGTGTTTGTTTTTGTGCATATTAAGCACTGTTTGGGTAAGAGTAATGTGCGGAAGTATCCAAGAACATAATCTCCTGATTTATTAAAACTATTTGTTACGTTAGTGGTCGGCCTGCACACAGCCAAAAATGTACAGAAAAGATTCTATTCCCTTTCGTTTCTGAGTTTTCCTAGTTGTTACAACATTTTGGCTTCAGTATTACTGACATAATATTATTTAACCACTGCCTCTTATGGGAAGGCCTCCCCACACACTCCCACAACAATGCCAAAAGTAGATTCTACTCAACCCATTTTGTACAGCATTGTAACCCTACAAGGATGTTGTAGACATTTTTGATTTTGTTAATTATTTTAGTACTCACACAGAGGCATGGCAGGCCTAAAGATTACAGTCACTTTTGACCATTAGCGTATTATTATTTTTTTTTGTAACAGTGCCTCATGAACCACAGAGGTTTAGATTGCACCGCAAGATTACTGTGAAATTTTGTCTATTTTGTCTTTTATTATTTGTTTGTTGTTCAGCAGCTTTATGCAGGCCTCTTTTTGCTTAATCTCCAAGCAGGTCACTCTAGTGTTTCAGGTGTTTAGCCATGCACACTCACACTTATTTGGCATCAAACACTGTCCCTTGCCTCCGACCTTCACCTGCCAACATCCTGCCGCAGGCTCTCAGTGCCACAGTGCTCACTATCATGGCCATGTAGTGCTCAAGTACAACCTATCCCTGTCTAATCCCTCTCCCCGCATGCAGTAGCCCATCATTCTTTATACTCATGCAGGTTAACAGATGCATGGACTCTGTAGGGTACATTATCACTGAACACAGAAAAAGCACAGCAAAACAAGAGCAGTAATAAAATTGTCTTCAAGACACACAGGGCCAGGTGTATTAAACCTGTCTCAGACTAGACAGTTGTGCGTCTCATTAGGTTAGTGTAGCATTCATCAATATGTATGAAAGTGTTGTACTGCACTTTATAAGTGCATCACATTCTAAGATAAACTTAGAGTAACATGTGCCAGTTTTCTGGTGTGTTTTGTGGCCAAAAACCTGTTGCAGCCCTGACTATAGATGTATGAACTGTCGTATGCCCAAACTTACGTCATATGCCCAATCTATGCCACGCACGACTCTTTTGAATGTGCCAAATTTGCGTGGAGGGAGGGTGTTGCACCACAATAATACAATTGTGCCAAAATTTGGTGCAAAATATATGAATGCGGTAAAAACAAAAGTGTTGGTCTCGTTTAACGATCTCATTATTTTTTGCACAAATACTTTATGAATATGTCGGATATGGCGCACACCATTTTTTCTGTAGGAAACTGCGAGAGAACTGGCACAGGGCCTTTCATACATTTGGCCCATAGTGTTACATAAGGACAGAAAAGTATAGGCTACCTGTAGTCCACACTTTGCTCACCTCTGCTTCATTTATTCAGGCCAAGTTCACTAATTTAATTTTATTCAAATATTTCTGCTGAATTTTTTGTGTTAGGGTCGAAACAGGGTCTATAAATGGAAAAAAAACTATCCACATTTTGCATTAAAATCCTAGGCTTTTATGGGTACCTACTTCTGCATTTTTTTCATTACAGATGAAGAAGTGCAAGAAGTAGATGAATGTATGATCAGAAGTTTAAGTTCTTAAACCATGGTAGTCCCACTGTTCCCATGCTATGTTTTTAATCGAGAACACAGTGCATGATCATTGACTTGGGAATAATTCATTTGGGTAGAGGTCCTTGGCCTAGGAATGTAGTGAAACATTGGATACAAGCACTTGGTGACAAAATATGCAAACCCGATTATTGGGCATGGGCATGGGTTCCCTATAAGATAAAGGAGGATTTAAAAAAATATTTCAAAATTATAAACTGTATAACCAAACTAATGACAATTTTCTGTTTTTTAGCTTGTAAATGAAGGTGCCATGTCTACATCAGTCCTAAGCGATATTATTCCAGAGGTAAGAATGTATACATACACCACCATTAACCAAATATCTCAGCAACAATCTATCTACCACTTGTACTGTCTACACCAAACAGAACCACCACGTGTACTTCCTATAGCATAAACAATCCCCACCTGTACTGCCTGTATCACATACAACCACCACATGTACTTCCTACATCACACAGAACCACCACCTGTACTGCCTATGCCACACACAATCCCCACCTATACTACCAGTATCACACACAACCACCACCTGTACTGCCAACACCACACACAACCACCACCTATACTGCCTATACCACACAGAACCACCACCTGTACTGCCTATGCCACACACAATCCCTACCTATACTACCTGTATCACACACAACCACCACCTGTACTGCCAACACTACATACAACCACCACCTGTACTGCCTGTATCACATACAACCACCACCTGTACTGCCAACACCACACACAACCACCACCTATACTGCCTATACCACACACAACCACACCAACTGTATGCCACACACACCATTACAAACCACCCACCATCGTCTGACTCTGTATCACATACAACCACCCCCTGTGCTGCCTACACCACACAGAACCACCACCTGTACTGCCTATAATACACACAATCCCCCCCTATACTGTCTGTGTCACATACAACCACCACCACCTGTACTGCCTACACCACACACAACCACCACCTGTACTGCCTACACCACACACAACCACCATCTGTACTGCCTGTATCACATACAACCACCACCTGTACTGCTAATATTGTAGACAACTTTCACTATATCAAACACAAGCTCCACCTGTACTGCCTATACCACACACAATCACCACCCATACTGCCTACACCACATGCAACTACCACCTAAATTGCCTACATCACACAGAACCTATACCTATTGCCTATACCACCTGTACTGCCTACACCACACAGAACTACCACATGTACTACAACCACCTGCACTACCTATACCACATATAATCACCACCTGTACTGCCTAGGCCACACACAGCCACCACCTGTATTGCCTATACCACACATAGCCACCACACATATACCACACACAGCCACCGCCTGTACTGCCTTATCTGCACACAACTACTACCTGTACTGCCTAATTCACATACAACCACCACCTGTACTGCCTATAGCATAAACAATCCCCACCTGTACTGATATCAAATCAAGCTCCACTGTACCCCTAATCACCACAAGACACCAACCTGTACTGCCTATGCCACACACAATCCCCACCTATACTACCAGTATCACACACAACCACCACCTGTACTGCCAACACCACACACACACACACCTATACTGCCTACACCACACAGAACCACCACCTGTACTGCCTATGCCACACACAATCCCCACCTATACTACCTGTATCACACACAAACCAACTGTATGAACACTACATAAACACACCACCTGTACTGCCTGTATCACATACAACCACCACCTGTACTGCCAACACCACACACAACCACCACCTATACTGCCTATACCACACACAACCACCACCTGTACTGCCAACACCACATACAACCACCACCTGTACTGCCTGTATCACATACAACCACCCCCTGTGCTGCCTACACCACACAGAACCACCACCTGTACTGCCTATTTAAAACACCCCAATCCCCCCTATTTGTCTGTGTCACATACAACCACCACCTGTACTGCCTACACCACACACAACCTCCTCCTGTACTTCCTACACCACACACAACCACCATCTGTACTGCCTGTATCACATACAACCACCACCTGTACTGCTAATATTGTAGACAACTTTCACTATATCAAACACAAGCTCCACCTGTACTGCCTATACCACACACAATCACCACCTATACTGCCTACACCACATGCAACTACCACCTAAATTGCCTACATCACACAGAACCTATACCTATTGCCTATACCACCTGTACTGCCTACACCACACAGAACTACCACATGTACTACAACCACCTGCACTACCTATACCACATATAATCACCACCTGTACTGCCTAGGCCACACAGCCACCACCTGTATTGCCTATACCACACATAGCCACCACACATATACCACACACAGCCACCGCCTGTACTGCCTTATCTGCACACAACTACTACCTGTACTGCCTAATTCACATACAACCACCACCTGTACTGCCTATATTGCCCACAACCACCACCTACACTGACTATATCAAAAGCAAGCTCCATCTGTACCGCCTATACCACACACAAGCACCACCTGTATTGCCTATCCCACACAAAAACACCACCTTTATTGTCTATACCACGCAAAACCACCTATATTGCTTATACCATACACAACTAACACATGTACAACCAATAATACAGACAACCACCACCGGTAATACACACAGCAATCACCAGTATGTATGCCACACAGAACCACTGTATACCACACAGAACCACCACCTGTATGGTGTACACCACACAGAACCACCACCTGCACTACCTATACTACACATAAAAACCACCTATACTGCCTATTAAACACACAACCACCACCTGTACGTTCTATACAAACAACTACCACCTGCCTATTCTGCACACAGCCACCACCTGTACTGCCTATACTACATAAAACCACCAGCTGTACTGCCCATACCACAGACAATGTGCCCCAAGGTCTCTTGCTTTGGAGAAATTGTTCTGTCCATTACTTGGTTTGAATTATCACGCTAAAATGCTTAATTTCCCCAATGGGGGTGTTGTAGATAAATTGAACACTTATTTCTGAATTTCTCACAGACTACAGCTGATAACTGAGGTCCCAGGTGTGGAACACTTTGTCAGAACTTATGGTTAAGGGACCATTCTAACAATTAGATGTTGTCGAAAGTAGAAAATTCCTTTAAGATAAATGTTTTTTTTAAAACCTTTGACATGTCATTGTTAATTGACAAAAGTTTTGATTGGTTGGTGGCTGTGTGTGCAGGGGCTTCTTGCATGACAGCAATGAGATATAAGCAATCTTTCAAACCCTTTCACACTGATTACTCCTATGAGCCCCACCAACTTTTACATGGGGATACTGTGACATATACTGCATATAAACTTCCTGTTTATAGAGGCATGGTCTACTGCAATTACGTGTCCGGTACATAAAGCATATATATTTGAACAATACAGCAAACATAGTCTAAATAATAAAGCTGTTTTCTATGCAGTATACATCGGGATACAGCCCCTAATTCAGTTTTATGATGTGAGTACTTTTTTCCAGCTTCCTGAAGGGCTAGAAGACTACAGAATAAATATTTTTGTGAATAAATCAACTTTAGTTACTGCAGATAGCACAAAAGCGATTCTCCATCTTTACTCAACTATGGAAGTCACTGCATCGTTCCCAGACTCAGAGCCTCAGTTCTTATTTGATGTAGATCTGGTAAGAATTAAAACCATTACGATAATTTAATCATCCGAGTGTTAACAAGAACTAATTACGTCCACATAAACTCTTATCTCCATATGTAACTGAACACAGCTCTTCGTATGTGAAATGGATTTACCTTCCTTACTTATATTTGTTCATGTTCTGATTATGTTGCTATAAACTGTAAATTTTGACATACTTGATATCTAACACTTATTATGGGTTGTTTTTGAAGTGCAAATAGATTATTAATATTAAAACTCTATTTTATAAGATTCTCTAATGATATAGTAACTTTGCTTCTGAATGATACTGGCTCTAAGTAGACTTCTATGTTGTAGAGAACGTTGAGTTTATTGTAATATGCATTTTTTGGGAAAATGTTGAGGTATTTTAATCTGAAAAACCAAATAAAAAGAAATAAAAAATAAATAAGTCAAAGGTATATGGAAGTACAGGAGGGGTTCTAGTGCTGGTCCTAGTATAGTTGTGTACAAAATGAAGCCATATTATGACCCAGTATTAAACCATGGTTTTGTAGAGATCTAGTTCAAGAAAACATAGGTCCTTCCCCTTCAGACCAGTTCTGTTTTTGGGTTTAATATTAAAAACAGGAAAAGTTACATTTGCATAAATACTTACCAATGCTCAATATGAAAGGGGTGTAATTGTTACTGTACATTGCCTAAGAACCAGAAACAAGGTTATGTAAATCCTCCCATTTTCTCACAATTAGGACCATCCCAATCCGTGGGCTCTTTAATTAATGCTGGAGTAAAGCAGAAAGATGAAAAATTATACCTAAAGTTGCTGTAATTTCATTGTTTTGGAACAAAGTGTTGACATCAATGTTTTAAAAATCTGCTGTAAATCTGCTGTAAATCCTCCCATTTTCTCACAATTAGGACCATCCCAATCCGTGGGCTCTTTAATTAATGCTGGAGTAAAGCAGAAAGATGAAAAATTATACCTAAAGTTGCTGTAATTTCCATTGTTTTGGAACAAAGTGTTGACATCAATGTTTTAAAAATCTGCTTTTTCCTGAAATCCATTTCACAAAATTGGCCATCCCAAATCGTGTGCTCTTAATTAAGCTGATGAAAAGATGAAAATTATATAAAAGTTTCGTAATCCATTTGTTTGATCAAAGTGTTTGACATAAGTTTAAAACTGATTTTTTTTCCTGAGAATAATTTGACACATTGCGCTAAATGTTTGCTGCATTATTAACTTATGAAAATGATTAATTATTAAGATATAAGAAGCTAATACAATCAGATTACTGTCATTGATCACAAGGTATATTGACATAAGGGAATTTTGCTGCAAAAGTTTCTGCAGCTAATAATTCCTACCATCAATTTGATTGCATTTTTTCTGCAGCAGGAGCCTAATTTTCTACAAGCCCGTTTCAGATAAATGGGAATGAAATTACTGCAACAAATGCCATGCATAAATAATGGATATGCCCTAACCCAGAAGGAGGAAGAACTTTTTTCTAACCCTTATTAGGCTGGAGTTGCATATGTTGTTTTTATTTTTTTGATTTGTTTAGACAAAGCCAACAGTGGATCCAAAAAGAAGAAAAAATATATAAAAGAGACTAAGGGCTTATTCCCACTGCACGGGTTTTCACACAGTTTTACAGATGGTTTTCGGTTTTGAATACCATCTGTAAACCGGGTGTCAACTTTTAAATTGGACCTCCATGGAAAATCCGTACAGCAGTCCCCACTGCATGGATTTTCCGCTGGATGGTTTTTCAGACCGCTGGCGGTTCGGAAAGCATTCAACATGTTCATTCTTCCGCCCGGTTTTCGGGTGGAATATGAACATGTTAATGTGAAGGGGGGGGGGGGGAGGCTTTTCTCTGCAAACCGCAGAGAAAAGCCGTCCGCCTGTGGCCGTGTACATGGCCGCAAAACAGTACAAATACCGGTCGGGATTTCCGAACGGTATTTGCACTGTGCCGTGTGAACGGCCCCTAACACTTTTTCTTACTTATTATATCCTATGTTTGCCTTAAAAAGCATCAAAAACTGAACCAAAAAGACATAAAAACTGTATGTGTGATTCCCATCTTAGCATTTTCATTTTATTGCATTGTATCACACAGGTAAATAACATGCATTATCAAACTGTAACCAAAATATTTTCAATTACTTTTACAGCATATGAATTTTAAGCTCCAGTTCATAGTTGATGAAAAAAACCTAAACTTCAAGATCTCCCTTGACAAGTAAGAGGAAAAAAGAAAAAAAGGAAATGTCTGAGTGTTTATTCTCTAGCTACTTAAAGATCTTGTCCATGCTTTAAAAATAAACATCCATTATATCCACACATGCAGTATACCACATTTTTTATTAGAATTCCTCTGCAAAACCTCTAGTTCTGTTTTTGCCTCATAAAATAGCCAAATGCTATGGCATCCAGTAAAAAAGTAACATAAATGCAGTAAATTCAGAAGAAATTGATGCAAAGATTAGATCAGTTGTGCAAGCAGTTCAGTTGTTCATTTTATAATAAAAGTGTGTGACGAGTCACTATTATTTTTTTTAAAAAGTAATAATTGTGTGTTTTTTGCATTAGTTTTACTGTCCATTTTTTTCCATTATTTTAAAATAAAGTTTATAGTGATTTATTGTTTTATCAATATAGTAAATAATGAGCCCAAATCATGCCCACGGATCCATGAAACAAAAGTTTATAATATACATGAGGCCTTTTCATGCAAATCTTTAATTTAAATTTTTTTTTTAGTTTTTTTAGCAGTTCTTCGAGCATGCTTCTCTTTGTAATTGTCTAAGGTACATAGGCTTGATGAAAGATTTGAACAAACTTTCTTCCTTTTTTTTAGGACCTTCCTGGCTCTAGAGTCAACTTCAGTTGGAGATTTTGAGGTAAGGTGATAATTGATTTACAATATAACCATATGTATAAAGATAGTCTACTTTCTACGTTCACTTCGAATTCTTCTAAGACTTAAACTTTTTTTTACATTTAATTAAATTATTAATAAAATACAATAATCATCATTAATCTTGCTCGAATGGGACCCTGTTCATTTCGACCCCAGTTCAACTACACTTGTAAGAAAAAATGGATTTGGGATGTGTCAAACCCAAATTTTTAAATTTAGGGGGCTAAGTTACCGTTCCAGTAATGATTCACTCCAATTGTGGCCGAATTTCTGATTTGATTTCCGGTTACCATAATAATGGGTCTATGGTAAAGTAATCAGAAATTATGTTAAACCAGAAATTAGGCTGCAACGGAAGCATTGCTTTGCATTGCATTGCTTTGCCTGTCTGGTAATGTAAACAAACCTGCCTTAAATTAGGGTAAAGGTTTTGGTTAGACTCTAAACCCCAACAAAACCAAACAGGGAAGTACAGCTGCAGTGGCAAGAAATAAATGTACAAAACATGTATCAATTAAAGCAATAATGTCTCACTGCTAGATGATTTGGCAAATGAACAACAGGTGCATGGTGGCGAATATTCCACATGTGAGTTCAAAGCAGAAGCAACACAGTAATAGGGATAAAAGACCCTAACTAACTTTTAATAGTGCAATTACCTAAAACAACAAGATAACCAAACTGTATTAAAACACACACAATAATTCTCCACAATATAGCATATTCTCAACTAATATAGCCCTTCAAAACATATCCTAGGCTCATAGATCAAATGCTATCCTCATCTACGTGCTGATTAACTTGCTATCTGCTCATAGATCCATCAAAAGTGTAGCACATAGCATAAAGGGGTGAAGCCCAATATAGAGTGATTTACCTATTTTAAAAATATATATGACTAACTCGGGCAGAAGAATCCTAGTATATGGGGCAGATTACAATTATCAAGTGAAAAAATAAGTCCCTCTGCAGCGGGACCAAAGGAGGAAAATCAATGCTAGATTAAAAATAGCAGCCTGGGAGATCAGCAAGTTAATCAGCACATAAATAAGAATAGCATTTGGTCTATGAGCCTAAGATATGTTTTGAAGGGCTATATTAGTTGAGAATATGCTATATTGTGGAGAATTATTGTGTGTGTTTTAATACAATTTGGTTATTTTCATGTTTTAGGTAATTGCACTATTAAAAGTTAAGTATTAGTAGATATATCTAGGGAAAAATTTAGTTTAAGTTTGCCTATGGCAAAATAGGAAAATTATCTAATAAAGAAAGTGACTCAAGTACTAAGAGACTTCCATGGCACTGCACAGCAGTACCTACAAAAACACCAAATTGATATTCTCAAGGAGTACAAAACTCTAGAACTTAGCCAAAGAGGACTTAAAAAGAAACAACAATATGCAATAACTTGATATAACTAGATTAGACTTCAAAGAAAAGTAACTAGAAATTTCAGGGCTAGACAAGAGACCTTGCAGTATACTCTGCCATTAGACGAATACCATAATAAAAATACCTTACTTTATTAGATAGCAGTACAAGTACCGAATGCTAATATATGACAAGAAAACCCTTCTCAAGAATTACAAAACGGCAAATTGATGTATATCAGTAACTATTGGATCTAGGTGCTATGTTTCAAATAAATGTCAAAAGTCACCATTACTATAAAATTGAAAAAACCCTAGATGGAAACACAAGCAAAACTATGGATTTATCCTCGTAACATGTAGGTGTGTAAAATGTGTAAGGCACTCATTCATTGATTTAATATGTAGGTTGTATGCAAATGTTTGACCATGCCTGGGTAATTTGTATGGTCAATACACATACACATATATATATATATATATACACATACATACACTGAAGCAAGTTAAGTTCTTGTTATTTTATTTAGGTACAAGATTTAAAGGAGTTCATAACTTCGATGATCAACATACTGTACACCCCCGCCATAAATGGTAAGCTGATATGTTGACATTTCTTATTAGACCATAGCAGCCATACCAATGAGGTCAGCATGGTCAAGTTATGATAAATGTGAGAAAAAAATATTTATTTTCTTCTTACTTCCAGGTGTACTGCAACCAATCCCTACCCCTCCCATACTGCAAAAAGTGGATATTAACTTGGCTAATGTTGAAGTTGAAACAGATAAGGTAATATTATAATCTACTTCACCTCCCCTCACTGATGCCAATGTTGAAAAGAGAGTTCATTGAAAAAAAAAATTAAAAAAAATCACTCCTCAAAGAGGTTATCCAGCTCATTGATGGCCTTTACTTATTATAAGCCATCAATATTAGATTGAAGGAACGTCCACTGCTCTGTACCTAAATAAGTCTTTTTCAACACAACCTTTCTTAGCATCTTCCACAGTGGCATATGCAGGGAGGTTCCCTTTAACCCTCCCAAATCATCTAATTAGCAAGCAGAAGCATAGCCCAATATATTTTAGCAAAGTTTTATTTTACTTATAACACATATGTACAAACTTCATTGGCTGTTCGGCCATAAAAAATATGTTTTTAATTCTTTAACCGTTGTGACGCTCAGCCTTTCAGGAGATAAGGAAAGCAGTAGTAGTCATCTGCTCATATCAGGAGTCCTTATGCTCTGTATACCTGAGGGGCAGCTGCCGAAAGGGGCATTGTTTATCAGAGACCTCTCCATACTTTCAATGAGCAATCAGCAGAGAACATGATATTGATGATCTATCATAAGAACTTAACATTGCCCTGGAAGAGGGTCAAATGAGTGTGGTATAATTGACCCCAGCTGTGTTTAGTGGCAGGGCCGGGGCAACGGGCGGGCAAAGGTAGACAACCACCTAGGGCACAACTTCCTCCCAGGCAGGAAAGGGGCATGGATAGGGCTGAGTTTTCCCATTGGGGGGCACTATGTGCCTTATTTGTCTAGGGGTCCTTGTCCCAGTCTTGGGTGGTAAGCTCTACAGGCTGATGATGGTATAGTGAGAGACCTAGTGGCGACCACCATGCTCTAGTTTGTGCTGCTGCAAACTCCCGTACACTCCAATTGCGAAAGGCTCTTTAAGCTTGTCAGCATGCATGGTGGTTCTCAGTTGAAGGCAAAAGTTATCAATAATAGCATCTGGCAGTTTTGATGGTTGTTATCACCGTACAATTTAAGTTTCTAATAATGTTACACAACCTCTGTCCTTTAACATTCGTGGCAATGGCATGTGTTCTCACATCGCAATAATTAGGTCTTTGTCAAGGGTACAATGTTAGTATCTGCAGTTCTCAATTTTGATGCTACACTGCTGCACCAGGAGTCCTCTGAGCTAGTAGCAGTCTCTACAGCTAGTTTCTGTGTCAGGAGCTCTAACTCATATATCTGTCAGCAGGCAGACTCCCTTCCCACTGCCCTCTTGCCTGTTTTACAGATACTGCATGTCTCACCAATCACCAGTAGTAATCACATGACATCTCTTGTATCCAAGGCTCAGTCAGCAGTCTCACAGCTCAGGGTAAAGCCCTCCTTTGTAGCCACAGCTCACTATCTTAGTCTTGTAGCCAACTTGGCTGGATATCTCTCTCATACTAGTGCGCCAGTACTGCTTGTCACACACTCAGGCCAGGAATGCTCAAGCTTTATGACACGCTTAGCACAACACATAACACACCTGTCAGGAAACCCGTAAGCTGTATGATTACATTGGTGCAGGGACATAAATAGAAGTCATAGGGGTCTATAGCAAAATGAAAATGGGCCCCACCTAATGACAATAAACTAAAACAGCAGCATAAGTAGCAATAATTAAAGCTATAAATTATTCCACCATGAATCAGGGACCCCACATAGGAGAAAACCACAAACTACTTTTTCCCTAAAAAAAGGAACAATGTTCTTATACCTGAGTCAGTCCACTAACCTCTGGGCTGTTGTGCTTTATCAGCAGCACAGGAGCTTGTTTATCTTTGTTACTGAATTCAGTACATTCGGCGTACCTGTCTGCGCTCCATGCAACGGCTTGCAGCATGGGAAACACCCAGATCCTGTACATGTAAATGAGCAATGTTTATTGTAGTCAACACAAATAGCAGCGGTACATAAACAGCTAAAAGTAACTGACACCAGCCAACGTGTTTCAGGCTGCCATAGCCCTTGTTCACAGCTCTATATTTGCTATCTTTGTTACTGACAAAACTTAAAGCCTTTAGAGCTCTGTAGCCTCGTGCTCGGTTGATAAAAGGCATCCATCACCCATGTAACCCCTAATAGGATCAGCTAGGAATAGCAGAGCTGAAATGTTAATCACTGCTATAGAACCACTGACAGCTTGACCAGGAAGTGGGAGCCTGAAGCTGGCTGTGAAGAGCAGGCCCGGTGAAACAGCCACAAGGCATAAATCTTTGCCATGAACTCTACATAGCATAACAATTCATCACTTTTGTCTGGAGTGTTTCTTTGAAATTGACTTAAATCGTTCTTCAAGGTTATGCCTACTAAGAATGTTCTTATTTGTTTTCTATTCTCAGGACTTAATCTTAATATCACTCAATGTCTGTAAAGCCTGAATGATGTTTGACCGGGTTAAAGAAGAACAACTTACCAATGCAGCTCCTCACCCTCATGTGTCTTATGGCATTAATCCAATAATCAACAACCTGTGACTCCAAAGCTGTTGCAAAACTACAACTAATAAAAGGCCCTGACAGCTGGAGACTAAGCGTGCTTTCACATGGTGCAGTTTTGTTGCGGTTTTTCACTTGCAGCACTGCACAGCAATTAAAATGCCTTTATTATCAGCAAGCTTCTTTCAGTTATCTAAACTGTTGGGAAAGGTGTAACAAGTGAGTAATCAATCACTGTATTTGAAGTCTTGTGGTTTCTAAACACAATGATTACTCACTTGTAACACTTTTCAAACAATTTAGATAACTGAAAGAAACTGGCTGGTAATAAAGACAGTTTAATTGATGTATGTAGTGCAAGTGAAGAATGCACTAAAACCACACTGTGCAGTTGTGTTTTTGGTTCGGTTTTTCTGTTGCAGTACTGCCCTGGTTTTATTAAAAGCAAGCTCTCTTTCAACTTCCGAAATTGCTTAGAATGGTGTTATAAGTGAGAAATCCGTTATTGTATTTTGTAGGCCATAATGCTGATTTCTCATGTCTAAATACTGCATGCATTTTGGTTGAATGCCGGTGATTTTGTAATTAGTTTCAGTGTAAATTATCTGAAGTTAATTTTAAAACTTCCTGCATTCAACAAAAACGCATGCAGTAAGGGCACTTTCACACCTATGGTTTTTAGTGCAGTTTTGGTTAAAACTTGCAGTACTGCACTGCAGTTAAGCTGCCTATAATACCAGCAAACTACTTTCAGTTATCTAAATTGTTTGGAAAGGTGTTACAAGTGAGTGATCAATTATTGTGTTTATGTGAAGTACTGATTTATCATTTTTTATCTGTACTGCTGCAATTGCTCTCTCTTCCAAATTATAATATATTTTGCTGTATACAGCTGGAGCTCCAAGAAATACAATCCACTCAATAGATTGGATAATAGGTCTCTGTTTAACCCCTTAAGGACCAGGCGTTTTTTTTTTGGTGACACGTTCGTTTTTCCCTCCTCGCCGTCTGAAAGCCATAACTTTTTTATTTTTCCACCTACATAGACACATGAGGGCTTTTATTTTGCGGAACAAGATGTACATTGTAATGGTGTTATTCACTACACTATAGAATATACTGGGAAACCGCAAAAAAATTCCAAGTGGGACAAATTGTGAAACATTTTATTTTCGCCATGTTTGCGGGGTTTTTGCTTTTACGGTGTTCAATCTTCGGTAAATATATTGTGTTATCTGTATTCTTCAGTTTGTTACGCATCCGGCAATACCAAACATGTAGGGTTTCCGTTATGTTTTGGTACCGTAAAAAAATTCCAAACATTTTCTATTTTTGAAATTTGCGCCACGGCGCCATTTTGTGCAACCAATAACTTTTTTGTACTAACACCTACGGACGTCAGTGAGGGGGCATTTTTTGCGGGCTGAAGTATACTTTTTATCGCTAGCAGTTTGGAATGCATGCGACTTTTTTGATCATTTTTATTCCATTTTTTGAGTGACGTAAAATGACCAAAAAACGCAATTTTGGCGTTTGGAATTTTTTTCTTCTAGGGTTTGTTCAGCATACGGGATAAATGATGTTATTTTTTATAGATCTGACTTTTTCGGACGCGCGATACCAAATATGTGTAACTTTTTTATTATTTTAATGATTTTATTTGTAAAATGTGGAAAGGGGGGTGATTTGAACTTTTAATACTTTTTTTGTACTTTAAAACTTTATTTTTTATTTTTTTTACTGTAACATTGAGGCCACCTATGGTACTTGACCACTAGGTGGCGCGATTGTTAATACAACCTAATGCATTGCATAGGCAATGCATTAGGGTGTACAAAGATGGCGGTAAGTGCAGAGTAAGTCCAGAGTAAGTGACGGGTGTTACTGCCGGGTGTTAGCGGCGATTTTCCGCTAACACCCGGCGGCTGTGCGGGGGGGTCATGGAGCGATCCTCCTGCAAAGCCCCTTAGCGGCCCTGGGACATACTCATATGCCCAAGGTCGTTAAGGGGTTATTCTAAGGAAGTCAAGACTTTCTATATCATCTGACACGTAAGCAATATCATAAGTATGTGTTGTTTGATCATTGGTTAATTAACTTTGTTTAAGCAATTTATAAGGAAATCAAAGATAAGTACATATATGGTAATATACATCAATCCTTCATTTCAGCATATGCGTTACATAATATTGCACAGTCCATCAAAACACAGATACTTTTATGGGCTTGTTTATGAAGCTTATATTAATCTGATACTGGGTGTTGTCCAAATGTACTCTGCGCCATTTTGTCTGCTTGTGCTGCATAAGCTAATATTTGTAAGCCATAATGAATCCATGTATTATTTCAGCATCGTCCAGAATAAGTACATCCTGAAGGTAATTTCCTTGTGATAGCTGTGCATTCCAAGCACATAATATCTGATTATCCTGGCTAAGGGTAAATAGAGAATAGTTGTGCACACAGTATATAAACAGTTTCAAGAGATGATCAACAGTTAGAAAAAGTAAAAACAGAGTTTAATGTTTTCAATTGATCCTGCACCTGACATTTATAATCCACAAGACTTTAAACACAGTAATCGAGTCTCACTTGTAATACCTTTCCAAACAATTTAGACAACTGAAAGAAGCTTGCTGGTAATAAAGGCAGTTTACTTGCTTTGCAGTTTGGCAAGTGAAAAATGCACCAACACTGCACCATGTGAAAGCACCTTAACGCATGCAGTAAAGTGAATTAAGAACAAAGACTTAAACATTAAGCACAATAACTGATTACTCCCCACACCATTCTAAACAATTTAGGAATTGCTTTTAATAAATGCAGTGCAGTACTGCAACAGAAAACCATTACCAAAATAGACAGCACTGTGCAAAAGCACGCTATGTTTGATATATGTTTGATGCATTTGTGAGTCCTGCTGTTTTATCGCTTATTACATTTTATATGTTCACATGGCAGATTTTCAACGTTGAAAATTTCAGCACTGATTCAGCATAGAATCCACATGTAAAATTCACACTGATTCAATGATTCTGCACCAACCCTAGGCATGGGTTTTCAATTCTAGACGTGGATTTGACACTGAATTTAGAGGCAGATTTTCAGTGTGTACATTCTATGGACTGATTTAGTGCTAAATCTCCCTGAACAATTAACATGCCACCTATGAGATGTTGATATTCCATTGCAAACAATGTGATATGGATTGCAGTCACATTTGGATGCAAATTCTGACAATGATCACAGCTGAATTAGTATCCAAATCAACCACATGAACATATAAGCTAATGTAGACAGCTGTTAGGGTGCTTTCACACAGAGCAGTTTTGGTGCAGTTTTACCTGCGCTCCAATTGAACTGCCTTTATTATCAGCAATCTTCTTTTGGTGCTTTCTCACGGAATGTTTTTTGGTGCTTTTTTGATGCATTTTTTGTGCAGAAATGTACAGTATTAACTGCTGTGCCTTTGAGCACAAAAAACACATCCAGAAATGCATCAAAAATGCACCAAGAATGATCAGTATGAAAGCACCCTTTCAGTTATCTAAACTGTTCAGAAAGGTGTTTCAAGTAAGTAATCAATGACTGTGTGTGAAGTCTTGTGGATACCAACACACTAATTGATTACTCACTTTCCAAACAGTTTAAATAAGTGAAAAAAGCTTGTTGGTAATAAAGGCAGTTTAATTGAAGTGCAATTAAAACTGCACCAAAACTGCGCTTTGTGAAAGCGCCCTAACAGCTGTCTATCATGGAGTAGCAATGGTTCCATCAATTGATATTGTTGTTACCAATTATGAAAAAAAAAAAATTGGGGATGTATGTATTTAAAGCTAATATTGCTCATTTATTTTGGATCCAATATGTTGCTGCACTTTTTGGGTCTATTAGCAGAAAGGGAGTTGTCATTAATGCTTTAGTTGACTTCTATTCCAAACATGACATGTCTAACAAGTAGTTGTATTAGGTTACTCTTCCTATAATAAAAAAATCTTTCTATCTGCTTTTTGTTTTGTGCAACCTGAATAATATATTAGTGATGGTTGAAAGTGCTAAAAGAGAAGTATCAGAAGTGCAAGATAAAGGCATCAATGGCAAATTTTCAATATGGCTTTAAAAGTGGTTGGAAACGCAACTTTTTGGGGGGTAAAAAAGTGCAGTTTTATAAGGCAAAGCTTGGTGTAAATTCAAGGGCAATGAAAATTAGAAAGGAAAAAAATTATTCTTTATCCATTTCTGGATTTGGCTCAAATCAGTAAGGTTCCGTCCACATGGTTTTCAGTCAGCCATCCCTATAGATGGCAATAGAAAATCCCCCCAGTAGTCGACACTGCATGATTTTCTACTGGGTGGAATTTCACACCGCCGGTGTTCTGAAAAACTGAGGAACATGCACAAGGTGTGGTATTTAATGGTTAAGGGGGATGGCCGAATCTGCAAACCGCGGACGGAATCGCCCCCAAAATCTTTCAAAAGACAATAAAATACCGGCCAGATTCTTAAACAGAATGCAACCGGTATTTTGTCTATGCCATGTGGCCGTGCCCTAACAGATTAAAAAAATGCCATGTGTGAAACCAGCCTAGATGAGATTCCAGATACAAAAGACTTTTTGGAAATAATCATATATAGGCTATGTTACATAAAGACAAAGAAGTTCTGATAGATATTGCCAAACTGTGACATGGACAAGCCCAGAGTGCCCTTATAAAGGTAGCTTTTCAGACAGCGTACCTATAGCCAATGATAGAAAGAGAACCTTTAGGGTACGTCTCCAAGGCAAGGGACAAATATCGGTCGGTTTATGCAACCGGTATTCATCCTGTTTTGCGGCCGTGTCCACGGCAGCGGAGAGGACGGCTTTTCTCCGCGATGAGCCCTCCCCCTTCACATTCATTTGCACATATTCCGTCCGAAAACCAGACGGAAGAATACGCAATGTTTTTTGGGCGGCCTGCGGGTGGAAAAAACGCCGGGCGGAAAACCCGAGCAGTGGGGACTGCTGCGCGGGTTTTCCATAGAGACCCGTAGTACACATTTTCAGCCGGTTTTTCAGACTGTCTGCAAAACCGAAAAACTTCTGAAAAACCGGGCGAAAACCCATGCCATGGGGACATGGCCTTAAGGTGCTTTCACACAGTGCATTTTTGGTGTGTTTATTTTTGCAGCAATACACCGCATGAAATGCATAAAAAAATGCACTGTGTGAAAGCACCCTAAGCACAGTGCAAAACAGAAAGTGATATCATAAGCAGAGACTGTCGCCATAAACACTGTCAGCCACATAGTGCCCCCAGACTGTTATACAGTTACCAGAGAGTGCCCCTGTTAATGGGAGCATCTGGAGATTGCACCAATGCCCAGGGCTAGACTGAAGAGCCATTTGTAACAGTGAGTTTTACATTTCATACAATGTTATTAAACATAACACTGTACATAAAGGGAGTGTAGAGTATAAAAAATACTTTCTTCTTCACATATCTCCCAAAGTTGGGTTTCTTGCAGTTCTATGTGTCAAGTATATGAGATCAGGTGACTAATGTAGTTGTTTTTTCAAGGCAGCCTTCGTAGCCACACCGCCTTGGTCCTGCCTCCTAAGGGCGTGTTCACACGGCAAGGGACAAATACCGGTCAGTTTATCCGACTGGTATTCGTTCGGTTTGTGTGCAGTGCACACAGCCGCGGGGGGGGGCGATTTTCTCGAAAACCGGACGGAAGAATGTGCACGTTCAATGTTTTTCGGGTGGAAAAACCACCATAGCTCCCCGTTCTGCTTATTTTCGGACGGTTTTAAGATGGTCTGCAAAACCGCAAACCATCTGAAAAACTGTCCGCAAACCCGTGCAGTGGGGACATGCCCTAAAGCTTTCAACATGAGGTAGGAAACTGGGGGTGTGCACTAAGACTGATGTGGTGAGGGAGGAAGACAGACAAAGCACAACAAAGGATTGTAGGGTTTATAGTTTTACAGGAAAAAGGGAAACAGTTTGCAAAGAAATACACAAAAACAGACAACAGCACTCTGCAAGCACTAAGAGGCAAACACATAGGGCCACATGTATGAAAACTGACTAGATCAGCAACCAATCAAAGCGCCCCTTTCATTCTTTCAGAGCACTATATGTATATAAATGAGAGGAGCGCTCTGATTGGTTGCAATCGGCAAAAAAGTTAATTTTAGAACTAGACAGTTTTCATACATGTGGCCCATAGTGCAGAGCATAGCTGGAACCCTGAAAATTGTAGAGGCCTGTATAGGCATTGAGAGAGGTAAGATTTAGAGTAGGTCCCCATCTGAACTGAGGCAACCTTGCTGTTGGTGGATGGACCCTCTCAGTTTTGGTAAAAGAAGAGTCCCAGATTTATATATAGCAGATTTTTTATAATTAATATATTCCCTGTTTGTCTCTTAGCAATTGCAGAGTACTGCTGTCTGTTTTTGTGCGTTTGCATATGTATTGCAGCCATGTCAGCTTGCACCTCTGGCATTTATTTTTCAAATGGGAAGGTGCTTACCATATTTGGGTTTTTTAGCTTTAAAAGAAATGGGAGGCAGCATACATCACAGGAAAAAACACAAATTATTCAGAAAAAATAAATGATTGAAGCCAGTGATCTGATTTTTTTTGTTTGTTTAACAACCCAGTTTAAAGTTCAAAAATACTATTTTAACACCTACTACTGTACCCATTGTAGAAGTAAAGCAGTATCAAACTAATGTACAGCTCTACGGTGGAGAGAATAAAACTCCAGATCTTTAAGAGGTGAAGAGGTAGCAGTCGCTACCGGGCCCTGCAGACTGAGGGGACCAAAAAGCCCTTCTGCCACATAAGGAGACACCAGCATTGTAAATGGCACATGGTAGCCGGGGGGCCCATTTCACTTTTTGCACTAGGGCCCAGAGCTTCAAGTTACGCTCCTGCAAATGGGCGTACAGGTATGTCCTGGACATTGTGCGGGCTCTCAAGCAGGGTCTGCATGATCACAGCATGGGACCAGCTGTATATTACTGCTGGCCCCATGCTGTGTCGCCCACGGCCAGAGCTCGCTGTGGGTGATTAACCTGTTAGCTGCCACAATCAATCGCTATCACGGCAGCTAAGGGAAAGACAGAGGGAGGAAGCACCCTATGTTTTTGGCACTGCAGTAATATAATTGCGGCTGCTGATGGTTTCACTAGAATCCTGGAAGCCTAACAAAGGCTTCTGGGCTGCCTATAAAATCACTTTGCCCGGGCATAGTGATTGACAGTTACTATGGATACCAGTAGTGCTGTGTACTGGTATCCATTGTAACAGTGATCTAAATATCATTTATACAAGTAGGGAAAAAATGAGAAAAAGTTCAAAAAAAAGTAAAACACAAACACCAAAAATAGAATACGTACACCGCCCTTTCCCCTTCACAGATGCCAATCGCCCTCAAAAAGATGAAAAATAAAGTACGCATATTTGGTATCACTGCGTGCATAACAACCTAGTCTATATATCTGTCATGTTATGTAACCCACACAGTGAATACTGTAAACCCCTCCCTAAAAAATAGTCACAGAATTGTGATTTTCATTCATTTGCGCCAAAAACAAGCTTTTCGCCACATTTACTATGTGTTTTAGACAGGTTCATACGCCTCGTCCGATAAATGGGGTGTGGCTTCATATAAAGGGTGTGGTTTCGAATGAAGGGGCGTGGCTTAAATGCGACAAAAAATGCACCGGATTTTTGTCGCAGTTTCTGGCGTAAAAGTTTTGCTGTTTTTTTTCATACTCACCCCCCGCTTTTGTGATGCCGACCTCATCCCCTCTCGCCGGACCCCGCTTTTTTGTGCCGCTCTTGGGGGGGCCAAAACCCTTTTTTGCCACCTGAAAATGCCTTGTGTCTCTGAACCTCAGTTCGTTACCCCCGGCCCCCTTCCCACATTCATGGGCACGTTGCCTATTGTCCCGGGTCGCCCTCCCCCAAGGGCCCCTTACTCCTGTTTTTCCCCACCCAAATTTGTTAAATTGTCCCCACTTCACCTTGGCGTTGGGCCGGGCCCCCCCTGTTTTTGGCTTTTTGGTTATTGCGTGTTTTGGTTCACACCTGGAAGTACCACTTTTTGGGGTTCCTTTTTTCCCGGGGCCAAATTTTGTTTTGGGCACTTGCCCTCATGTTTGTGCCGTAACCCCCAAATGTTCTTTGTCCATCTGCGGCGGGAGTTTTCCCCCTTAGAATTATTTTCCCTGCCTGCCCATTGGTGGCCCCCGCCTCCCTAACACCTTGTCATAATTTGCATGAGCCCAGTTTGTTTTTTCCAGTTTTGGGTTGATTTTCAGGGCCCGTTTGCCATTTTTGGTCAGTTTTGCCCCCAAAAATGCGGGTTTTAAGTGAAGGGGCGGGCTTTGGCCCGGAGTCAGTCTGCAAAAAACCAAAATTTATGGAAAAAACCAATTTTGCATTTTAAGCAGGGACAACTTTAAGACTAAAGGCGGGGCGGGGAAAATACTTTTTTTAAGCTTTGTTGCCGGTAACGGAAAAAAAAACAAATTTTTTTTTTCGGAAAATTTGGAATGCCAATTCAATTTTTGAGAAATTCGGCCATTTAGGGTGATGTACAAAGGTATTTTTCTTTTTGAATAAAAGTGTTTTTTTGTGTAAAAGCAATAAAACATAAAAATATACATATTGGGTATCACTGTAATCACATTGACCTACTGAGTAAAGCTAGCATGTCAAAAATAAAAATAAAAAAAACACTACCAGGATTGCTGTATTTTGTTCAAACACCTCAAAAAAAACCTTGAAAAAAAAGTGAAAAAGCGTCATCAACCCCCCATAATATCCAAAAAAAACGTTGATCCCCCCACACAACAACCCCTTTTGTCGGGCCCCTAATAAAAAAATAAAAAAAGTTATGGTAAAAGACGATGACAAAAAAAAAACACATTTTTTTAATCGCTTTTATTGTGTAAAAAATAAAAAACAAAAAAAGACATCTGTAAAATTTAATCACTGTAATAGCCCACCCTCATAGTAAAGTTTCCCGTCCTATCCCGAAAAAAAAAGAAAAAAACAGTGGGGAAACTTTTTTTTTCCTCCCCTTTTTCTGGAAACCTTGTCCCCAAAAATTGCACAATGCTCCCCGAAGAATTCCCTTTAGTGGGGTTGAATTTTAAAGGGGAACTTTGAAAAGGTATACCTGTTTTACTTGGGGGCTTTTCAAATGCAGTAAACCCTAAAATTTTTTCATTAAAACCAAAAGCGCTCCCCCCTTGTCCCCCCTGCATGCGCCCAAAAAGATTTGCACCCCCATATGGGGATCGCCGAAGTTAAAGAAATAAGTGTAACATTTTGGGGGTGCTTTTTCCCCGGATTCCTTGAAGATTTTCAGTTGTTGGAAAAAGATATTTTTTCTTTTCAAGCTAAGTCTAGGTTACCGGTGATTTGCAGGGGTAATTTCCCCCGCTTACGCCTTTTGGAGGGGGGGGAGCGGGGGAGTCGGGGGGCCCCGCCTCGCCCGGATAGACTTTTCAATTACCGTTTAAATTCAATGTCACTTTTCTCCCCCCCCCGGGGGTATTTGCCGAGAGGAGAGGGAAAGTAATCCTAGTTTTTTTATTTGAAGAAAACTTTTGGAATTTACCGGGGTTTTAATGAAAATTTTGGGGGAAAATATTCCGCCGGTTATTTGCGGGGGGGACTCCCGGACCCTGGGGGGAAAAACGTTTCCTTTTAAAAAGGGCCGTTGTGGGGAACCCCAAAAAAGGCCTTTTTAAAAAGTGTTTAAAAATCCCCTTTTCCCAGGGTTTAAAAAATTTTAAAATTTGGGTTTTTTAATCTTTGTAAAAATTTTTACCCAAAAATTGATAACACGCAAACCAACTGTACGGTTTCCTTTTTTTTTGGTAGCATTAAAAAATCCAAACTGTCTATATTTGAAATTTGCGCCACAATAGCATATTGTGCGACCAATAACGTTTTAGTACTAACATCTACGGACGTGAGTGAGGTGGCATATTTTGTGGGCTAAAGTGTACTTTTTATTACTAGCAGTTTGGAATGCATGTGACTTTTTTGATCAATTTGAATCCAATTTTTATGGGACGTGAAATGACCCAAAAAATCGCAATTTTGCCATTTGGAATGTTTTTCTTCTACGGTGTTCAGCGTATGGGGGTAAATTCTTACTTTTTTAGGCTGGATTTTTCAGACGCGCTGAAACCAAATAGTGTGGGTTTTTAAATTTTTATTTTTTTTTTTTTAAAATGGCAAAAGGGGGGGTTTTTTTAACTTTTAAAATTTTTTTACTTCACTTTAGTCCCCCAGGGGGCTTACCACTGGGGGCAATCTTTTCCCCAGTTAATGCCTTTTTTCATACAAAGAAATTTGGGTAAAAAAAAAATGCCTGGGGGGGGAAAAGGGGGGAAAATTAAAAAAAAATGGCAGCGATGGAAAACATCAAAGGCTTTCCCGGCCATTTCAGCGATCGGGGCTCGCAAATTTATGCCCAGTCCGCGTGTCAAGAATGGTGGTGCACCGTTCTCATTGATTTAGAACTGCAGCATTTTTGTTGCGGGTTAAAATTTTAAAATTTATGGGGGGGGGGCGGGGTTTTAATAACACAATGCATATATAATACCTGATGTGTAGTATTGTATAATGGCCAGTATGCCCAGAGAAGGCGCCTCTGCAAAGAGTTGGTGTTATTCAACCAACTGGGGAAGGGTTCCTGTTTCTACATCGATCAGGGGGGAAAATTTTAAAAACAAGAGGCCCCCCATCCAAAATGCAATCAATTAAAATATGCACATTGGGAAAATCTGCGTGCCGGTGATAAAAGGACGCCAAAATTGAGTCGTCTTAATAAGTTACTGAGGAGGGTAACAGAGAGAAAAAGGGTAGTGATTTTACTTACAGTACGGTATATAAGTGGACCAATTTGGGTTTAAGGAATTCTGTGCCCTAAGGGGGGGTTTTTAAAAAAAAAGGCTATTTGTTTTGGATGTAGAGATTTATTTGCATTATTATTTGTTAGCCACATTCTATATCTGTGCATGTACAGATCGATATTGTATGATTCAATATCTATTTAAAAGAATAGGTGCTAGATATAGGGTTTTAAAAGAAGAAAGTATGGGGGGCCCCCCTTTTTGGGGCCCCTGCTCCCTTAGGCCGGTTTGGGGTTGGCTTGGAGGGGTTTGATATTCTTTTCTCCCCCACACTTTTGTTTGATTGATGTCCTAAGGGAAATTTTTTTTAAATATATAATATATATATATATAAAATTTTTATATTATATATTATATATATATATATATATATATATATATTTATATATATATTATATATATATATATATATATATATATATATATATATATATATATATATTTAGTATTGAATAAGGAAAGGTTTTTTTTAAAAAATACATTAATAAAAGTTAATGTCTATGATTTTTTGAGTTGTAGTTTTTTAGATTTGGCTCACTTTCTATATCTGGGAAAATTGAGATTTACAATGTGTAAAAGTACAACTAAATTTTTAAGCCCCCTAATGTTGCAAAAAATAAAAAAAAAATAAAAAAATGATGCCAATCTACAGTAGACATGTGGTAGATGCTAGTATAAACTATTTAGTGTGGAATAACTGTCTAACATGGAGAAGTTTTCCAACATTTTAATTTAGTTTTCCAACATTTTCACAAATAAACAAGGATTGTACGGACAAATATTTCTTACAAACTTAAAGCTCAATGTGTCACAAGAAAACATTCTCTGAATGACATGGATAGGTAAAAGTATCAAAAAGTTATTCACACATAAAGTGACACATATCAGATTTCAAAATGGGACTCTGTCAGGAAGGCCAAAACTGGCTGCGGTGGTAAGGGGTTAAAAAAGAAAATATATCACAAGATAAAACATAACAAAAACTATTAAAGAGCAGATTGGCAGCTCCCACAGAGTGTGCACAGGCTGTTGAATACTTCAATTCCAAATACAAGGTCTTCATCAAATATACTCCATTAGCCTCTAAAAGATTTTACCTTATTTCTTCATTCTTCTACTGCTTCCTATGGCTAACATGGTATAACATTATGCTTTTAGCACCAAACCGTCAATAAAACACTTTGCTTCTTCCTTTCAACTCCTTGAAAGCAGCGTCCCAACAGGAGTCACAATTCCTAATACAGGCACTCGTATTAAAAAAGGTAGTTCATGGGAACAGTGGAACCAGCCAATGCTTTTCAAACAACCCTAGTTCTTAGTCATAACTAGAAAAAGGAAGCTTCTTTCTTTTCCTGTGGTGTTATCCATTCTGACTGACTGACTAACCTGGTGACTATGCTACTGCTGTACTAGCAGTACTACTGCCAATCTGACTTTTCTAGCCACCATGATTGGGAGATCTTCCTGCAGCAAAGTCCAGTCCATACCTTCTTGCACATCCTTGAAATAAAGGTAAAAACCAGGTAGTCTCTTATACTCTGCACCGTAGTCTAGCCAGTGCCTAATGGATTATGGCATTCAAGGATCTACATCTCTGGTACAAGAACATAACAGAATGGCACCTTATGAGACTGTTGTTTTTACCTCCAATATAAAAACATAACAATTTCTCTATGTGTACAGTACCTCCCTGTTTTGGAGTTACTGGAGGCACTAAACATGGGTGTAATGATTCCGGTAGCAGCCTTAGCAGCTGCTATCAGGCCAGGAGCTTGAGGGGACCCCCTAAGGTGTAAGAACATTGTACCATTTTATAAATAATGGGGGGTTTTCTGCTACCTGCCACTACCATATGGGCACTTAGATATATTGCACTATATTTATAGCTTTTATTATTGCTACCTATACTGCTGCTTGAGTTTCCCGTCATTAAGAGTTGGGGCTCAGTCTCATTTTGCTATGGGGCCCTATGACTGCTATTTACACACCTACCAGAAGGTTTATGTTATTCTACCTAACAGCAGGATGTGATAAAGTGAATAAAAAGCAGAAAAAATACTAATAGGTGTCATGGGGGCTGGCACGGGTGCCGTTGCCCCCCCGCGGCCGCCCCCCTGCCAGCAGGGCAACAACCCCCCTGCTCCAGCGCCAGTCTACTTACCCGTTCGCGCTCCTGTGCTCCCGGCTCTCACCTATGCCGGCAGGCGCGCGCGTACTCGCTGCTTAGGGTGCGTGCGCGACGGCTGGTCTGGATTTAAAGGGCCACTGCGCCGGTAATTTGCTAATTGCCGGACGCTGGTCCTATATAAGGTTCACGCCCCCTGCACTCTCTGCCAGATTGTTGGTGTGCGTTACCTTGTCTAGTGAGAGTTTGGAGTTCTGTTTGATTAAATCGTGCACCAGTCCGTTCCGCTACGTTTCCTGACCTTACCTGTTCGCAGCCTGTCCTGACCGTCTGCCTGTCTCTGACCACGAACCTCTGCCACCCATCCTGACCTCCTGCCTGTCCCCGACTACGTCTCCAGATTACGATTTTGTACCACGCAGTACCCCGGCCGCCATCGCAAGCAGGTCACGTCAGGGGTAACGACCTGGTAGCCTTGTAAGCCGAGTACCGAGGGCAGGTTTACCGGAATACAGCGAAGTCACGGACAAAGAACACGACTCCAACACCAGCTCAACACGGTTTGTTTACTGAAATTTTCTGGAACAAGATGGTCGAACAGATCCCCTAAACACAAATTTACAATATATCATGGCCTGTGATGACAGCGCGCCACCAGAAGTGTATCCTGTGCCCCATAACTTTACCTAACCTGGGGTTCAAGGCCGATAACCCTTACCTTCTTAATACGTAATACCAACGGGACAATTTGTAGGTCCGGCAGTTCGGAGCTATGGGCAGCACAGCTTACAGCTTAATGTTTACCATCTCTCCCAAACCACATTGTGACCAATTTCCTACAGATGAACGGTTCAGTAGTAGTGGTGCGATATCAAACTCTCCAAGTCCTGAACAGGAGGATGTATTTGTGAAACCCTCCTTTGGCCTGTAACTGAACCTAAACTGACTAAACTAATATCCGGCCTTCTCACAGTCCTGAGCTCGGCATGCACGCAGCCGCTGAGGTACCTTAAAGATGGCCGGCAATCCCTGTTCTCAGGTGCAGATGGATGGAATGGATGGTCCGGCTGCAGACAGTCCTCTCTATCTTGGCAGCTTGTCCTTCTTGTCCAGGAGTTCTCTCTCTCCCTCTGCGATGGCGTCTGTATAGACAGTCAGGCTCTCCTCTGTCCCTGGAACGACTGTGAATCCTGGCTCCTTTAGCTCAACTGTCTGTCTGTTCTCCTCAGAATCTCAGCAGCTTCTCAAAATGGCTGCTACATGTGCCAGTCTTATACCATGTCCCTCATTTGCATATACTGGAAACTGGACATAGCGGCATCTTGTGGCCAAACAGTAGAATACAAAGAAACATTTTACAACTGTCATGCATGGAATTTTACTTAGAAAACACAAGGAGGCTGTCCCACTATCCCACATACCACCCCACTAGAAGTTGGCGTCCTCGACAACCCTCCCCACACAAACTCGTCTTGCGCATAGCGCTGGGGGGGTACACCAGCGTTGGATCTGGGTGTCCTACGTGGGGCTATAGGTTCAGGGGCCTCAGGCACCTCCCCTGGGGAAGGAGTTGTTGGCAGCTTCACTATCTCCCTGGGTGGCAAGATTGTCACAGCTGGAACCTCAGTTGACACCGGCAATGGGACAGCCCACCATTCTTCAACTAAGGGAGGCTGCTGGACAGGGGTAGGTACTTCGGGCGTAGTTTCAGGCACTTCAAAATCACAGCGCCTCAACATATTTCTGTGCAGATTTCGTGACGGGCCCCCTGTCCCTATTGGCTCTACCTCATAGACTGGGATGGCAGGGTCCCGTCTGTAAAATCCTGTTCAGAAACATCTGACCTATTAAATTATAACAACATTTAGCCCATAACGCTGAACACCTGAGAAGAAAAAAAATCAAAAATTGTGGATTTTGTGGCCATTGTATATCCCTAAGAAATTGGAATAGAAAATAATAAAAAATTCACCTGAAATGCCAAAATGGTTCCAATAAAAGGTGTTCCTCAGCACGCAAAAAAATGCACCATTACTCAGGTCCATAGGTGGTAGAACAAAAAAGTTACTGGCATTTCTACAGAAAATGTAAAAAACAGAATTTTCACAAAAACATAACAAAGCCTATACAAATTTGGTATCGCCAGAATCATATAAGGCATACCATGTGGTCTAGGGGTTTTTTTTGGCAATCAGTGGGCTTTTTAATGTTTTATATTAAAATTTGCTGTTATAGCCTTTATTTTTAACTTATCTGCAGCATACTCTTATCACATCTCCAGAGACACAGTAGATAAATACACACACATGTAGGTAGCTGGATAATTATACAGACACACATAAATAATAAGAAAAACCCTTTGTTTCCTAATATTTCAAATGTTCAATGTGGAAAAAATAAGTGGCTTCTTTGATCCAGAATATGATTTGTTTGCATCAGGGAGCTGAGAAGCAGACTTACTGCAGTGCATACAAGCCTGGAATCCTGGTGCATACAGGGGGCGTGGCCTATATGACAGCCTGTTTAACTGCCATCCACAAGATGGCCGCTCCCGTTAGCTGTTTTCAAAATGGTTCCGTCACTGGTGATAGGTCCTCTTTAAGCCCATGGTCTCGTAGTCGTTCCAGAACCTGCCGCAGTTTCTGAAGATGGTCATCGAACGAATTCCCGAACACCACCACATCGTCCAGGTAGATCAGCACCGAATCAAAGTTAAGATCCTCTAGACAGTGTTCCATCAGCCGCTGGAATGTCCCTGGGGAGTTGGAAAGCCCAAACGGCATCCGATTGAACTCGTAGAGTCCCATAGGCAGAATGAAAGCTGTCTTTGCCCTATCCTTCTCAGCCACTGGTACCTGCCAGTATCCACTGGCCAGGTCAAGGGTCGAAAAGAACTTTGCATGGCCTAGAGCGGACAGCGACTCTTCAATCCGCGGGAGGGGATAGGCGTCACGAATGGTCTGGGCATTTAGCTTCCTGTAGTCTACGCAGAACCTGAGACTGCCATCTTTTTTTCGCACCAAAACAACTGGGGCGGCCCAGGGACTTTGACTCTCTTGAAGCACCCGTTTTTCCAGCATGCTGGCCACCATGTCTTTTACTTCCTGGTACATTTTGTGCGGGATTTGTCAGTACCGTTCTCTGATGGATGGCGCATAGCCTGTGGGGATTTCATGCTCGATGGTAGAAGCACACCCGAAGTCTTCATTATGTCTCGAGAACGCCTCCTGGAATTCCCAGAGGGTATCTTCCAGCAGCTGTTGTTGCCCTGGAGTCAGGGTCCTGCGGTCAATTCCCATCTGAGCCATAATCACTCAGCCATTCCATTCCGCTGTCGGAGGCTCGCCCTTCTGGACGCCCACTGCATAGGTCCAGGCCGACCTCTTGTCGGGCCATAGCGTGACGTCCTCTCGCCGGGAGATATCTTCTCCAGGAACATGGACTTCGGCTAGTAGGGTATTTGCAGGAATGGTCAACTCGCTGTCCATGACGTTGAGGCATCTCACGGGTACACATCCCCTCTCCACAGTGGCAAGGACCCGAGCTACCAGTGGTCGGTTCTGTGACTCTTCCTGTGAGACTGGTTCAACCAAGACTTCCAGCCCATTCAACTTCCGTCTGGTTCCCACCGGCAGCATCAATATTTTTTCGTGTTGTGGTGGGATCTTGATCGGGGCTCTCGCTGACACCTTCACGTGCCCAATGGGTTGACCGGATGTGGGGCTCTTCTGCAGACTACAGCTCCTCACCATCTGTCGTAGGACCTACTGAGTGGGCCGGTGCGTGGTGGCCCGCTGCCAATATTTTGGCCCCTCTTTGGCATAGAGGTGGTGATCCAGGTCTCGGAGCACGTTCATGCCCAGGATCACATCCATTCCCCTCTTGGATGGGTGATCCACCAACACAACTCCCTTCTTGCCAATGTCTTGTCCAAACAGTCAGACCTGCATCCAAACTATCCCTTGTACATCCAGCTCACCATTGTTGGCTGCCGTCAGCCTAATGACGCTGCCATCTTCTGGCTCCATCATGTGCCCGAACTCCAAAGGCATCAGGGTATACTCTGACCCAGTATCAACTAGACAGTGCACCTTTCTGCCTTCTAGCTCTGCTTCCATAACAGGACTACTGGCGTAAAGATCGTACTCCTCGCGCATGGGCTTTGGTTTCTGTTGCCCCGCCACAGGACGCCCAGCTACTGCAGCGGTTGGTAGTTTAACCTGCTCTGCCCTTACACGTTCGCAACACTCTCTGGCGATGTGGCCATACTGTTGACAAGCCCAGCAGAGGGGCCCCCTATACCTCTGCACACCTGGTGGACCTCTTGCGGTAGGACCCTGCTGTGGAGCTGATCTGAAAGGGGTGCTGTGGGAAGCCGAAGTCACTTCTGGAGCTTGTGGCCGTTCTGCTTTCATCTGAGACACCTCAAGCCGAAGTTCTCTCAACTCTGCTCGTAAAGCCTGGACCACATCTGTTAAAGACTCTGCGTCCCTCTGTTCTCTGCTTGCTTGGTACTACTACACAGCCTTTACCACTACGGTCATGGGTTCCTCTTCCCTCTCTACAGCGGCTAAGTAGACACTGTAAAACGTCAGGTCAGCCGTCATTCGGGTCATCTCCTGCAATTTGTCCCGTAAGGATTTATTGTACAGTCCCACAATGAACTGGTCTCTTAGTAGCTTATCTACTTCAGGGAAGGCCCCGATAGCCACTGGGTCTCGCCGCCTTATCTCATTCAATGTTTCCTGCAGGCATTAGAGTACTGCATGAGGGTCTCACCCTCTCTTTGTGGCCAGTTGAAGAAGTAACTTCGCAGGTGCACCACTTTGGTAAACCCCCCTTGGGCCACTTCCAACAGCGAGAATATTTTCTCCAGTGGGTCCCTTTCAGACTCAGGTCGCACCATTACTGTCCGCCTAACGTCCCCCTCCAAGCCCCAGGGCTATCTCTGCCCCATTGTTCCGGAGCTAAATTACATATTTTAATTGTGCTAGCACCCTTTTCTGTCCAGTCCTGCAGTGCCATGTTTTTCCCGTCAAATTTGGGGAGGGATTGCAATAGTGGCCCTAAAGGGACATAACTCACTTGGGTGTGTACTATAGGGGCACCCTGAGCTTGGCTCTGGGCCGGCGCCATTGACGCCGGGGGAAGATCTCCCGCCGCAGCTCCGTCCATAACGATCGCTGTATCCTGCAACGACTACGCCAAGTTGTAAGCCGAGTACCGAGGGCAGGTTTACCGGAATACAGCGAAGTCACGGACAAAGAACACGACTCCAACACCAGCTCAACAACAGTTTGTTTTACTGCATTTTCTAGAACAAGATGGTGAAAAGATCCCCTAAACACAAATTTACAAATACGTATCCTGGGCCCCTGTGCTGCACAGCGCGCCGACAGAAGTGTACTCTCTGGATGCCCGGTAACTTTACCTAACCGTGGGGTTCGGTAAGGCCGATCACCCCTTACCTTTTTAATACCGTAATCACCAACGGGAACAATTGTGTGTGGTGGCAGTTGCAGGGGCTCATGGTGCAGCACAGCAGCTTACACAGCTTAAATGATTTACCCACTTCCCTCCCAAACACACATGTGACACAACTTTCCCTCACAGATGAACCGGTTAAAGTAGCTACTGGTGCCCTAGTACACTCCCCAAGTCCTGAACAGGAGGATGTATGTGTGAACCCCTCCTTTGGCCTGTAACTGACCCTAAACTATCTAAACTAATATCAGGCCTTCTCACAGTCCTGAGCTCGTTGGCGTGCACGCATCCGCTTAAAGATGGCCGGCAATCCCTGTTCTCAGGTGCAGATGGATGGAATGGATGGTCCGGCTGCAGACACTCCTCTCTATCTTGACAGCTTGTCCTTCTTGTCCAGGAGTTCTCTCTATCCCTCTGCGATGGCGTCTGTATAGACAGTCAGGCTCTCCTCTGTCCCTGGAACGACTGTGAATCCTGGCTCCTTTAGCTCAACTGTCTGTCTGTTCTCCTCAGAATCTCAGCAGCTTCTCAAAATGGCTGCTACATGTGCCAGTCTTATACCATGTCCCTCATTTGCATATACTGGAAATTGGACATAGTGGCATCTTGTGGCCAAACAGTAGAATACAAAGAAACATTTTACAACTGTCATGCATGGAATTTTACTTAGAAAACACAAGGAGGTTGTCCCACTATCCCATAGCCTCACGCCGCAGCAAGTCCATCCCGCTTTGCGGCGGGCTCTGGTGGGATACCGGGGGCTACTTAGACTCCTCTCCCTGCCGTGGCTTAACTATCATCGCTTGCGGTGGTCCAGCGAATCCACCGAACCATTACAATAGGACTCCTTAAGAGACAGCAAGAGTCCTGCTTACCATGCCCACACACAGTAATTGACGGCGTTTCCTGCATAAGTGTGTCTACAGAGCAAACTGTCAATCAAAGTATGGGGGCAGGATAAGCAGGACTTTCACTTTCTATTTTAAGACGTACTATGCTTTTAACTCAGAAATCCTGCTCCAATCACATAAACCTATGTATCACAGAGTTCAACTTCTCCCCTTATATCATATCCTGATCTTAGATAAGGTAACAGAAACCACCTAAAAGGTCTGCTTTAGGAGCTCCTCAACTGTTACGCTGTTAGGTAAATTCTCAATGAAAGTCAATAGAAAGTGTGTATACAATGAGACTCCCCTAGTGGCTGCAGCAAGAATAATAATAATAATCTTTATTTATGTAGCGCCAACATATTCCGCAGCACTTTACAATTTAGAAGGTATAAGTACAGACAAGGAAAACAAACAAGAAGATATAATTGTATCATTCAGTTCTATGGATGTGTACAGGAAGCTGTGTGATGTCACTCTTTTTCATGGTGGAGGGGTCACTATGCCAATAGTATTCTAAATCAGGTTACACTTTAATGACATTAATAAAGATGGCACTGTCAATGAAGTTATATTGATGTGGAGGACAAAGCAACTAAGGTCTTATTGGCAAATAGGGTAAATGACCCCCATAAAATTCGAATCTCTGTCCCTGACCTGACGCTTGGGTTGTGTCCTCTCCAGATAGACGAAATGGGAAAAAACACAATTATGCCATCTTTTTTTTTAACTCTTAAAGGGAATCTGTCGCAAAAGGTTTACTTACTACATCAAGACCCTGATCCACCTTCTTTTCCTCTTAGCCGTTTTTATTTCCTGATTGTAGATTTCTCTATTCGGCCATCTATATATGAGTGTGGGGAAGACATTCTTGCTTGCACTGCTTTAACAGCAGTCAGAGAGATACTTTACAGCAGCTTCATGCACATAGGAGCCTTAAGGCTGATTCTGTCCCATAGACTTCTATAGAAGAGTTTTCTAGTCATGCTGTGTGACCAGGGAGGTGAAAGGGTGAACTGTGACATCTCCTCTTGTGACTGGTGGATCTATTCACACTGGTGTCTCCTTTCAGTTTAACCTTGCTTTTACTGATAATGAGCAGATACTGAAAATCTCCTTCTACAGAACAGGAAGTGTCAGACAATTATTAGGCTTAGTGGCCAAAGTGAAAACTGCAGGACTTAAGAATCAACAAGAAATACTGAAAGTGATATGGAAAATAAAAATAAAAAATCCCAAAAAAATGTGTTTAACATAAAAATGTGAGTTAACAATAAGTAATTTTTTGATGACACATTCCCTTTAATTTTAGTCTCCCTAGGCTACCTGACAACTAGATGGTGCAAAAACTTATACACTATTCTACAGTACTAATGTATAGCAGAACAGTGTACTGTTATAACTATCCTATTACACCCAGTCTCTGGCCCCAGGGCAAAGTGTAGTAGGGGCAGTAAGATGGTAGGAATGAGCCTACATGGGATTCCCAGCTGCCGTTACTGCTAGTTGGCATCCTGTATTGCTTCGCAGGGGAGACGATCAGGAAGTGGAAGGGGACGTGGAGTTTACACATGCGTGGAGGTCACATTTCAAGACATCCTGATTCTCAAAGTATGCTGTCAGGTCAAGCTAGGAGCTGTGGTTCCACACAGTAATAGCTTGCTAAACCCTTCTTTGAGATTTTATAAACCCTTTAAGAACTATTATTATGGGCCACCATGTGTTTCAGATGTTCTTCATGGTGTAACCAACACATCTGACATTTGGAGGGAACAATTTATGTCATATGAACGTCTTAAACAATGATAAATATTGCTGTGGCTTAAGTCCTCTGATTTAACCTATTGTATTGATATTTACAGGACAGCTAAACTTCCCATTAAGATATTTGTTTAGACTAATTTGGTTACTGTAGCTTTGCGTAGAGTGTTCAACCTTAGTCTGGCTACTGATCACATTACAGTATCAATGGGAACATGGCAGATAGGGAGGTGCTCACCATTTTTGGGTTTTGTAGCTTTAATAGAAATGCTGCTGCTTGGCTACAGAGAAGGGAGGCAGCATACACCACAGAAAAAAGTTAGAAGATGATTGAAGCCAGTGATTTGAGATTTTTTTTTTGTTTACTTGATGACTTAAAAACTACTACTGTCCAGGGAAAAACGTACCCGTCTTAGAAGTAAAGCTTACCTACAGATCACAATTAATGAAGCGAATTACTGGCAGTGTCAAAAGACAAGCTAAAGCATATACAGAACTAGAGAGAATAAAACTCCAGGTATCAAAGACGGTCATCTTACAGGGCTAGCCAGAATGCAAGCAACAAGCTTGTCTCCAGTTTTCAGAGATGAACTATCGATTAAATCATCTTTAAAAGGGCAGTTCTTTCAATTATTCTGAAAAGAGACATAATGAAAATATTACTCTTTGTTCACTAAGGTTTAGAAAGGATGTATATGCTGTGCTTGATAATGTGGTTATTGGATTGTAGTGAATGACCATGGAAAAAATATTAGAGCAAAATGTGAAATATATGTGTCAAGTAGCAATATGCAACCGATGGAGATACTGAAACCAGGGACGTAGCTATAAAAGGCTGGGCCCCATAGAAAACTTTTCAATGGGGCCCCTCTACCCTCCCCCCAAAATTATGAATCGTTTACTTATAAATCTTAAGTAACATGGAGGACCACTTATATAATACAAAGTAGTACAATAATGTATTGCTATATATTATGCCTGTGACATGCAGCTTATTAGACTCCATCTCTAGCAGGGCCTAATACGCTCCATTACATGGCAAGCCAACGGCCGTTATTTAGCCTCCAGCTGTCATTGCAACCATTCACATCCTGCCATCATGTTGCAGGGGTGCTTATGGTCACACAGAGGGAGCCACCATCCTCTGATAATCACATAGATGCAGTGTCCACTATTGCCTACAACATCTGGGGGGGTTTAAAAGTTCGGGACTTGAGTCAATTGAAGTCCACGTATTACAATTAGGGATGGGCCAAGTTCATGGCGATTCACGGTAATGAATCGTCTTTTTTCATAAAATGGCCATGAGCACATGGCATTACATGGGGCAGAGAACTATGGGAGGAAGAAAGGAATACCCTCAATGACACGTGCAGATATGCAGCCAATCAGCAGCCATCAAGCTTCCGTGACGTCACAACTAGAAATGGGCGAATTGATTCTAACGAAGTGGAATTCGTTTAGAATTTCAGGAAAACTTCGATTCTGCACAAAATAGAAGTTTGGGGTGATTTGCGGGAACGAAGCATGTTTTTAATTGATAAAATGGCTGCGAGCACATGGCGTTACATGGGGCAAAGAACTCTGGGAGGAAGAAAGGACACCCTCAAAGATATGTGCAGAGATGAAGCCAATTAGAGACCGGCGGGATTTTGTCACGTCACCGCACTATATAAGTCCGGACGCCATGCTCGCTCCTCACACTCTTCTCGTTGTGCTGTGCTGCAGCTGCTGCATAGATCTCACACAAAATAAATTTGTTTTTTAACAGCGTTTTTTTTGGGGGTGTTACTGCTTTTATCAGAGACTGCTCCTCTTCCGTTTTAATTTTTATTCAGTTTTTAGGGGATTTTTAATTGAAGTCCCGTTGGGTCCAGTTGCTCCCTATACATTTTAAAGCAAGGTCAGTTTTTGGGTACATTGACTACCCAAGGGGTTTTCTAAACATTTTTGCTTTTGTATTTTAGTAAAAGAAATGGGGGTTTTTACACGCCACATACCTTAATTTTTGCCGTTTTTCTGTACCAATTTTTAAACCAAGGTTATTAAGCCTGTTTGTGTTTTGTAGTCATAAAATCCAGCGTTTTTTACACGCCCCATACAATTAATTTTTCCCGGGATTTCAGTAGCGCAATTTATATCCAAAGGTAATTTAAGCTGTTGTTGTTTTGTATCAGTAAAATAAACATGTTTTAAGCGCCAAAGACAGTTACAAATTTTTCCCGGTGATTTTTGTAGCAAATTTTTATCCAAGGCTTAATTAAGTTGTTTGTGCTTTTGTAGTCAGTAAAATACACGGGGTTTTACACGCCACATACCAGTTAATTTTTTCCTGGTGATTTCTGAAGGCAATTTATATCCAAGGGTTAATTAATCATGTTTGTGCTTTTGTAGTCAGTAAAATAAACAGTGCTTTTAAACACCAAAGATGAGTAAATTTTTTCTGGTGATTTCTGTAGCATAAATTATATCCAAGGGTTAATTAAGCGTGTTTGTGCTTTTGTAGTCATTAAAAAACACAACGTTTTTACACGCCACATACCAGTTAATTTTTTCCTGGTGATTTCTGTAGCGCAATTTATATCCAAGGGTTAGTTAAGCGTGTTTGTGCTTTTGTAGTCAGTGAAATAAACGGTGTTTTTAAACGCCAAACACGAGTAAATTTTTCCTGGTGATTTCTGTAGCATAATTTATATCCAAGGGTTAATTAAGCGTGTTTGTGCTTTTGTAGTCAGTAAAATACACAACTGGCGTTGTGCCACTCCATGACCTCATGCTGCTGTTCCTGGTGCCGTGACCTCCACACTGTGTCATTGTGCCATTCTCTGACCTCATGCTGCTGCTGTGGCTGCTGTAGTGACCTACACACTCTGTCATTGTGCCACTCTGTGGCTTACTCCTATTTTTGCCACCTCCAGAATGTCATTGTGCCACTGTCTGACCTCATGCTGCTGCTGTAGCTGCAGCCGTGACCTCCACACCCTGTCATTGCGCCACTGTCTGACCTCATGCTGCCGCTGTGGCTGCTGCCGTGACCTCCACAATCTTTCATTATGCCACTGTCTGATCTCATGCTGCTGCTGTGGCTCCTGCCGTGACCTCCACACTCTGTCATTGTGCCACTCTGTGGCCTACTTCTGTCTGTTCCACCTCCACACTCTGTCATTGTGCCACTGTCTGACCTCATGCTGCTGCTGCTGTTGATGCCGTCACCTCCACACTCTGTCATTGTGCCACTGTCTGACTTCATGCTGCTGCTGTGGCTGCTGCCGTGACCTCCACACTCTGTCATTGTCCCACTGTCTGACCTCATGCTGCTGCTGTGGATGCCGACCACTCCACAATCTTACAGTGTGCCACTGTCGGACGTCCTGCTGCTGCTGATGTTGAAGCCGTGACCTACACACTCTGCGATTGTGCCACTCTGTGCCCTACTCCTGTTTTTGCCACCTCCAGAATGTCATTGTGCCACTTTCTGACCTTATGCTGCTGCTGTAGCTGCTGCCGTGACCTCCACACTCTGTCATTGCGCCACTGTCTGGCCTCATGCTGCAGCTGTGGCTCCTGCCGTCACCTCCACATTCTGTCATTGTGCCACTGTCTGACCTCATGCTGCTGCTGTGGCTCCTGCCGTGACCTCCACATTCTGTCACTGTGCCACTGTCTGACCTCATGCTGCTGCTGCTGTTGATGCCGTCACCTCCACACTCTCTCATTGTGCCACTGTCTGACCTCATGCTGCTGCTGTGGCTGCTGCCGTGACCTCCACACTCCTTCATTGTGCCACTTTCTGACCTCATGCTGCTGCTGTGGCTGCTGCCGTGACCTCAACACTCTGTCATTGTGCCACTCTGTGGCCTACTTCTGTTTGTTCCACCTCCACACTCTGTCATTGTGCCACTGTCTGACCTCATGCTGCTGCTGCTGTTGATGCCGTGACCTCCACACTCTGTAATTGTGCCACTGTCTCACCTCATGCTGC